>CAUYON010144547.1:0-22225 GCA_963573935.1 Arctocebus calabarensis
GTCCCAGCTACTAGGGAGGCTGAGGCAAGAGAATCGCTTAAGCCCAAGAGCTGGAGGTTGCTGTGAGCAGTGTGACGCCACGGCACTCTACCCAGGGTGATAAAGTGAGACTCTGTCTCTACAAAAAAAAAAAAAAGAAACAACAAAACTACTGTGTTAATCAATTAACACAGTACCCACTGATGTTCAGAATTCACAAGGTGTGCCCTAATCCAGTTAGTGAGAATGTTAATTGTTTTTCTGGAGAGTTCAGTAGTTTATCCTTTGACCCAGTAATTCTCATTCTATGGATGCACTCTAAAGAATTAAAAAACACACAAAAAGAAGAGGGAATAATATTAATCACGGGTTATTTACAATGAAGAAGAATTGGGGGAAACCTGTATATGCAATAAGGGGAGTATTAGATTGAACATTGGGCACTGGGGGAATTTTTTCCTAAGTTGCACTGAAGTTCCGCAGCGAGCCAGGCTCGTCGGTTCTGCCTACGCGAGCACACATGCTGGCCAACAGGTACCAACACCGACGTCACGCGGCGAGCACCTGTTTCACTCCGGGATCGACTGTGCTGCAGTTTCTCTTCACCGTGGACAAGTCTCGGGTCGGCCGGCGGTGCTCATCGCCGCGGCTCTGGCTGCCCGGCCCTAACAGCCACCGCGGGGAAAACCAAGGTTCAGAGGCTGCCCCCTTGGCCGGCGCCCTGGCCTCGAGAGCAGTGTGTCCGGGCTAAGCACGCTGAGTCACACAGTTGAGAAAGGCCAAGGGGCCGCGTCAACAGTGCGGGCTCAGACCTCAACCTGGGAACGTGACTGTCGGTGCCACGCCTCCAAGGCTCCAGCGGCCCGCCCTGCAGGGACAAGGGGCAGGAGGTGGCCTTTAGGGACAGTGGCCGAAGGCCACGCCATCTCCGGCTCTTCCAGGCCCACAGGGACACTAAGGCACCCGCGGTCTACCTTCGCTTCAAGCCCCGGGGTGCCAGGGGAGCAGCGAGGAGGCCGCGTCTGAGCCGGCGTACGGTTCGGCTTGGCGAGCCCAGTCCTCTTTGCTCCTCCCAGAGGCCTGCTCGGTTCCAGGACCCAGCCCAGTCCGGGAGGTGCCGGGCCAGGTCCTCAGCCGCCCGTACTCGTTCATAGGCCGGAGGCGCCGCGTCCCGCCCCAGCACGGCGCCCGTCAGAGGCGGAGCCATCTATTTCGCGCCAAAATCGCGTAGTTAGTTCCTCCCCCGCGGGCTACGTCGCGCCCTTCTGTTTTTTCAAACCCAGGGCAGGGCGTGGATTGGTGGGCTGGGCAGTCACGTGGTTAACGGTCGCGGGAAGCCGCGACGCACGAACCTGCGGCCGGATCTGCGGAGACCTCAGCTTCGGCTCCCGGGCCTCCCAGCCGCTGCCGGACACTGTGCACCGCCGCCTCCGCCGCCCGCAGCGCTGGGCACCCCGGATCCGTGCTCTGCCGCATCGCGGGCCAGCCGTCTCAGCGACCCGGCGCGCCCAGTCGCACGTGGCGGACCCGCCCCCTGGGCCAGCAGTGTCCTGGACTCCGCGGGTTGCTACTCTTCGGTCCTTGGCTCTGGCCCCACGGCCGTGATGAGCTTCCTGAGCCGGCAGCAGCCGCCGCCGCCCCGCCGCGCTGGGGCCGCCTACACTTTGCGGCAGAAGCTGATTTTCTCGCCCTGCAGCGACTGTGAAGAGGAAGAAGAAGAAGAGGAGGAGGAGGGCAGCGGCCACAGCACCGGGGAGGACTCTGCCTTTCAGGAACCCGACTCGCCGCTGCCGCCCGCGCGGAGCCCCGCGGAGCCCGGGCCCGAGCGCCGCCGCTCGCCCGGCCCGGTCCCCGGCAGTCCCGGGGAGCTGGAGGAGGACATGCTGCTGCGGGGCGCCTGCTCGGGCGCGGACGGGGCGTGCGGCGGGACCGAGGGCGACTCGTGGGTGGAGGAAGGGTTCGGCTCCTCGTCGCCCGTCAAGTCGCCGGCAGCTGCTTATTTCCTGAGCGGCTCATTCTCGCCGGTGCGCTGCGGCGGCCCAGGGGACGGGTCGCCGCCGGGCTGCACTGCAAGCGAGGGCCCGTGCTCGCCGCTGCCGGACCACCCGGGCACCCCGCCGCACAAGACTTTCCGCAAGCTGCGGCTCTTCGACACGCCGCACACGCCCAAGGTGAGAGAGCTGCCCGGGCCCGCAGCCCGCGCCGGCCGAGCCTTTTAAAAAGGCCGCGGCGCTGGGGCCGAGCGCGCTGCCGCCTGGGTTCGGTTACATAACCGCCCGGCCGCACCCCGCTCCCTCTTCTGCGCCGCCACCAAAAGTTGGCAGCTCCTCTTTGTGGCCCTGCCCAGAAGTTGGCCGTTACGATTATGTAACTGAACAATAGGCCCCGTCCAGAATCTCTTCATCTTGCGGAGGGGCTGACCGGCCCATCCAGGTGGCCGACAAATCGCCGCCTGTCGCCTTGGGGCGGCCCCGAGCGCAGCGCCACAAGTAACGTGGTTTGCGAGGATGCCGCTGGGCGCCGGCCTGGCCACCCGACACTCCCGAGCCAGATGGTGCCTTTTAAACGCCGCGATCGGGCCTGTAATTTGGGCTGCGCTGGCAGAAGGAGTTTGGTTTGGAAAAAAAAAAGTCCTGCGCTTGTCGTTTCGTGGCATGCGGCGTTATGGGGGGACAGTTTGAGGTGTGGAGGGAGACTGCGCCGCAACTTGGGGGTAAAGGGTGGCCTGCCAGGTGCTTACTGTAGCATTTAAGCCTCTTCCCGGACATGGCATTGGTAAACTTTGTTTATATCCTTGGATTTGCAGCGCCCTAGTTTGGTCGGCCTGGGTGTGATGAATGGGAACATCCCACTTTGGATAAGTTATCTTACTGACGTCAGTGTTCAGCACCTGATTTTTGAATAGCCAGTGAGTAGCATGCAGATCACCACTTCTAAAACTTTAAAAGTCACATCAGACACAGCCAGAAATTAAGCACCGCATTTGTAAGATTGATACGGAAAATGTACGTTTAAAGGGAATCTGTTTTGTTTTCCTGGTACTGTGAGTTGTTAAACCTCTGGAATACTGGTGCTTTGGGGCGTTAAAATTGATTAGCCAACTTGCCCAACGCGAAATCCAACTGGAAGCGTGGGGAGGAGTCCAGCGGAGGTGGCTCTCAAAGCCCTGTGTATGGAGATGGGGGAGGGGAGCAGAACTTTTATGGGGCTCCCTGGCAGCTTTCTATTTTTGGATGGGTTGAAAGGGTTTGTTTGTTAAATTTTAGCCCCTAGAATGAACTTAAGTTTTTGGTCAGCATAGAGAGATTTTAATTGACTATCTTTTTGGAAAAGGTAGTATCCAGCTTTAGACTTCCTAAATTAGCTACTGTTTATTTAGCACAAACTGTAACAAAGGCTTAAGTGTTTTGTTGACGTGCCGGTTCAACCACATAAAAGACTTGTTGAAGGTTAGATGGAGAAGGTTGATTATCTGTAGAATGTGGATCTGAAAATGTTATTTTTCCTTCTGTAGAGTTTGCTTTCCAAAGCTCGAGGAATTGATTCCACTTCTGTTAAGCTTCGTGGTGGTTCTCTCTTCATGGATACAGAAAAATCAGGAAAAAGAGAATTTGACGTGCGACAGACCCCTCAAGTGAATATTAATCCTTTTACTCCGGATTCTCTGTTGCTTCATTCCTCAGGACAGTGTCGTCGAAGAAAGAGAACATACTGGAAAGAGTAAGTCATTTATTCAGTTTTGGTTTTCTGAAACAACCCAAGATTAGTTTTATGTATACTTATCAAAATTTAGTTTCTACGGAATAGTATGGATGTTTTTGATCTGAAATTTTTTCTTTTACTAGCACCTACCTAATTCTCAGGAGATAGGTGGAAAGTAAACAGCTGTGGGAAAGAAGTTGTATGAAAGATAAAGGAATAAAAAAAACCCTAGATATCTTGTAGGAAATCTGGTGTCAACAATGGACCAAGCAGGCTCTGCGCCTGTGGCTCAGCGGCCTAAGGCGCCAGCCACACCTGAGCTGGCGGGTTCAAATCCAGCCCCAGGACCCGCCAAACAACAATGACGGCTGCAACCAAAAAATGGCCGGGCGTTGTGGCGGGCGCCTGTAGTCCCAGCTACTTGGGAGGCAGAGGCAAGAGACTCGCTTGAGCCCAGTAATTGGAGGTTGCTATGAGCTGTGATGTCATGGCACTCTATCCAGGGTGACAGCTTGAGGCTCTGTCTCAAAAAAAAATAAACAAAAAAAAATAAAAAATAATAAAAAAAAAAAAGAACCCAAGACTCCCAACCTTCCAGTGCTGCTTTCACAAATGTCAGAGAGCTTTATTCTTGCTTCTGTGCTCAGTGAATGCTTTCTTGATCTTTCTAACTTGAAGCAGTTAATTCTGTTAATTTTTTTTAAATCTCAAAATCAAGCAACTGGAAGGGAAGATCGATAAAGTCCCTTTCAACTCTAAAATTCTGTGCTGTATTCTATGATGTTTGTAAAGAGCCAAGCATGTTTTGTTAGGACAGAACACTGAGGTCCAGGAACCAGTTTAGCTCAGCTGCAGATGTGAGAATACCCTGAATGGCCATCATCCCTCAGGAAGAATAAATCTTGGCTGTAGGGACCAGACACCTTGTGCTGGTGTGGGGGACTGTGACAGCTTTGATGTTCTTATTACCTATTTTCTCTACTTCTTTCAGCTCTCCCCTTTGGGGAGGCTACCTCGCCCCATTCTTAGTCTAAGTGCTGAAGGTCAGGCTGCCCTTTTCATCCACTTCATGTTCAGCCAAACAGATTATTCTATACCTTCCAGCCACAGTGTTTGCTTCAAGGATGAGAAGTCAAGACTAATGGGAATGAGTCTCAGGACCTTTTTGGCTAAAACAATTGAGAATGAGACTCTGTCTTTTCACTGGGGTCACTAAGCCAGAGGGAGATAAGCTTGAAGTTGCAGGTGGTCATCAGTCTTGAAGAGATGTGGGCCTGAGAATGGAGCCATCATAGAGGAAAATAAAACTGAAAAGTGGAGAGAGATGAGTGACCCCACTCTGGTGATCCCACGCCTAGCATGAGAACTCTAAGTTCAATGAGCTGGTGAATTCCCTGTTTTGTTTATGTTTGTTTTAAGTGGGTTTTTGTAACTTGCAAAGAGAAGCATCCCAACTAAAAGATCCACCTTGGTACTCAGGGTGAAGAGCAGGGAGAGGAGGAAGATACAAGGCAATGCGTAAATACAGTGAGCAGCAGTGGGCAATCTGTTGGCCTTGGATAATCCTGGCAGGTGCAGGAGGGAAGGCTTTAGCAGCACTACTTTGTTACAGCTAAAATACAATGCCTGGTTTATGCATGATCTTTTATACCCATAGTGATGTAATAGTATGATACAGTGGGAGTTTGGGAAAGCAGAGTCCTCAAGCAATTGGCATCAGAGGCATCTAGGAAGTTTTTTAAGAATTCAGAGTCCTTGGGAAGTGCCTGTGGCTCAGTCAGTAGGGTGCCGGCCCCATATACCAATGGTGGTGAGTTCGAACCCAGCCCTGGCCAAACTGCAACAAAAAAATAGCTGGGCCTTCTGATGGGCACCTGTAGTCCCAGCTGCTCAGGAGGTTGAGGCAAGAGAATCACCTAAGCCCAAGAGCTGGAGGTTGCTGTGAGCTGTGATGCCACAGCACTCTATCCAGGGTGACAAACTGAAACTCTGTCTCTAAAAAAAAAAAAAAAAAGAAAGAAAGAAAGAAAAGAAAAGAATTCAGAGTCCAGGGTTTTACCCAGATCTAATAATCAGAATCTGAGAGTAGAGGCCTCAAATACAAATTTTTCTTTCTCTCTCTCTCTCTTTCTCCCCCTCCCTTCTTCCCTCCCTCCCTCCCTTTTTTCTTTCCCTTCCCTTCCCTTCCCTTCCCTTCCCTTCCCTTCCCTTCCCTTCCCTTCCTTTCCTTTCCTTTCTTGACAGAGTCTTACTTTTTTGCCCTGGGTAGAGTGTCATGTCATCAGAGCTCACAGCAACCTCGAACTCTTAGGCTCAAGTGATTCTCTTGCCTCAGCCTCCCAAGTTGCTGGGACTACAAGGCACCCGCCACAATGCTCATCTATATTTTAGAGATGGGGTCTCGCACTTGCTCAGGCTGGTCTCGAACCTATAGCTCAGTCAATCCACCCGCCTCAGCCTCCCAGAGTGCTAGGATTATAGGCATGGACCCCCATGCCTGGCCTTTGAATACACACACATTCTTGAAAGAGTCCTAGGGTGTACATTAAAGTCTGAGATACACTGTCATAGTTGTAAGAGCTTCAACTGTGAAATGAGAAGATCTGGGTTTGAATCTAGTCTTGCTCACTATTTTGTATGACCTTGGGCTGGTAACTTAACTCTTTCGGCCTCAGTTTTCTTGTCGGTAATTGGACACTAACAATGTTTCATAGGGTTGTGAGAATAAGTGAGATAAGGTATGCATATAAAGTGCTTATCAGTGCTTTCTTATATGAGAAGTTTTCAATGACTATTTTGGTTATTAAAACCTAAAACTGCAAGAGAAGGGGCAAGACCTAAGAAAATTCAGAAAGAACAGATACATCATGTGGGCTAATCTTACTGGAGTTAGATGATATCTCAAGGTAGTTTTGATTTGCCTTTCTCTGACGATTAAGGATAATGAGCATTTCTTCATGTGTTTGAAGGCCATGCGCTTGTCTTCTTTGGAGAGGTTTCTTTTCAGATCTTTTGCCCATCCTGAGATGGGATCTCTTGTTTTTTTCTTGCAAATACGTTGGAGTTCTCTATGTATTCTCTCAGAATGGGAAAAAATATTTGCAAGTTATGCCTCTGACAAAGGCTTAATAACCAGAATACATAGAGAACTCCAACGTATTTTTTTTGTAATTTGATCTTACATTTCCCCAAGAACCCCTCAGTCAACTGAAACCACAATTCTCAAATCCTTGCTACCTGTATATTCTCCTAGCTGTGTCCACGTCTTTCTTGTTGTCTTTTTGATTTCTGCTATGTTACGAATATTTTTATTCAGAGGGGGGAAGAAAAGCTAATTAGTCTGCCATTCAATCTTGAAAACAAATGAACAAAAGGGATGAATCAGTGTCTAACTACCAGGAAAGATTAGAAGTATATATGCTGAAGTCAGACATACAAAATTGTTGACTTATTGTATCTAGCACATGGCTAAAATTTAAGAATAGAAGCTTTAAGTCTATTTCTCTAGATATGTTTATATATGTCTATATGTAAGCTACATATGTGTTTTTTTTCTGTCTCATTATCATATGGCCAAAATTAAATTTTGAAAATCTGTATTTAGTAAGCTGAAAGAAACTTCAATTCTTATATAAGTTAAGTATTCTTTCAGAAAAACATGAGTTAACCAAATGTTTTTTTTTAAGTTCAGGTGACTTGGATAATCCTTAGAATAAGAATATTTTTGCTCAATCAAGACAGGCATGTCTTCAAATATAATATAGACGGAAGACTTTTCCTACCTAGGTTTACTTCTAAAATAAATTTCTGCTATCTCCATATTATAAAATTTTCCAGGAACAAAGATGAGATTATGGCCAGCTGTTTAAGGTCTCATCTTCATGAACAACTTAAGTATACTTTTAAGAACAATTAAGTTCAATAGACTTAAACAAGATGTAACTTCCAAGTGAAATATGTCCACCTTATGCAAGAAAGTCTTAACATTCCTATCAACAAGTATGAAAAGTTGAAGCTGAGGGAACTCTTTATAAACAACAATTTAATTCTCAGGCCTAGCTAAAAATACCTAAGAGATAGAGGTAAAATAGAGATAAAATTGTCCCTTTCCATAGTTTCTTATTCAAAACAGACTAAAGAAATTTGGGACAATTAATAAATTCTGTACCACCTTGAGAAATTATACTATGAGACATGACATACTTCTAGACATTATGAACTATATGTACCTATATATACACATGTGTATATATTTATGTGTGTGAATTGTATGAAACTATGAATTATATAATCATATAAGCCCTTAATTGTTGGTAGCCTCCAACTATGCAATCACTCAGTAATGGAGCCTGAGATAAATATCACTAGTACTTCCCTACCAGTGACTCCTAATGTTAGTTAGGTCTGGAAGAGGATAAGCAGGTAGGAAGAGTGGCTAAGGGCAGAAAGAAGGAATCCAAATGTATCCAGGAACAAACTATAGCAGGGAACTGTTCCCACTGGGAACGTGGTGAAGAGTTTCTACTGATCTTTAACTAACCTACAGCTCATCACCATTTAATTAGACTAGCATGGGTGGGTGGAGTTTTCATCAAGGATTGATTCTAGGACTCATGCATAGCAAGGAAAACTGTTATATAACCAACCTGTTGTGTAAAATGTTATATAAACTATTATGTAACCTCACATTGTCAATCATGCCAAAGGCACAAAACAACAACCAATTTTTACCAGGAGAGAGGTGGGACAAATGAGCAAGCACATGCAAGGATGCCTGTGTGCTCAGAATTTCTTGGAGGCTGACCAATTTCTCTCTCTTGCTTTGCATCTGTGATCACTCCATCATTGGCTAGACTCAGCCCTCGAACTTGACCCTGGGATCCAGGGGACCAGAGAACATCAGGACAGACCTAACACTGATACACATAATAAGTATTCCAAGGAGAACTGTCTGTGTCTTTCTCTAGGATACATTTTGAAATATGCAGAATTTAACCATCTACCATATGTGTGGGTCACTCCACATCTCAATAAGTAAAAAATAAGGAGTCAATGTGAATGTGGAATACTAAAAATATTACTATCACTCCATATCCAATTGTAACTAAATATTGATCCACATCTCTTAATTTTGACTATGAAATAAAGAGGAATCTTCCAGCAGGCATAAATCTGCTTAATTAGGCATCCTTGGGTAGAATGCTCTTTCACTAGCTTGGCATAAATGTGAGCCAATGTGGATTAGGAATTCTAACAGTACCGCTGTCACTCTATAACCAGTTGGAAACTAAAACTTGATCTACAGTTTTTAATTTGCACTATGGAATCAAGAGAAATGTGCCAGCAGGGAAAAATCCCTCTAAATAGGCATCTTTGGGTAGCATGCTCCTTCTCTGGCTAGGCATAAATGTAAGTGAATTTGTGATTAGAAGTCTGTTTCAAACAGTAGCTGCTATAGCTGACTCTACTGCAAAAGCTATACATATTCAGCAAATTTTGAAAAATTTTCTTGCTAAAGTTGCTTTAGAAAACAGGATTGCTTTGGACTATCTGTTGACTGAATGGCTGGACTGCATATGGTAGCTAACACCTTCTGCTACACTTGGATAAATGCATCTGGTATAGTAAAACTTGGTTGCAAGAAATCAACAAACAAGCTACTTGATTAAAGCAATTAGATTCCTCTTCTGGCTTATTTGCGATATATCTGATTTTGGTTGGTTCCATACATGGGGACCTTTGTTAAAAAGTATTCTTTAATCTCTTTGTATCGTCCTCCTGTTCTATTTCATAATATTCTCTCTAGTAAACCAGATCCTCTTTGGAGTCTTAAATAACTGTTAGGAAGCAAGTTATTCTACATCAAATGTTTTCACTAACCGGTATAAATAGGGAAACATAAATATGAGGCATAAATGATGAGAACACCAAGAGAACATAATGAAACATTCAACAGATCTGACAATGTAAATTGAGGATCCTGAAACAGACAAAACCAGCCCATTATGATTTTGACAAAGGATAGTGTGCTCAAGGTTTTGGTCAACCTCTTAAAACTGAGAGGCTGATTCAAAGGGGACAATTTTTAAATTAGATTAAGTTTGGGCTAAAAATGTCTTCATGCTTAACAACCCAACTTAGTTGCAAAACAACCTAACTTGAGAGTATTTTCTTGTAACAGTTAGTTGAGTCTCAGCCATTGACAGCACCTGAGCTTTAGCCAATAATGGTCTCCAAATAACTAGACCACGTCTATATTAGGCAAATGCTGAGCTATAACCAATCAAGCTGTTTCTGTTACTTCTTTCTAATGTCTATAAATACTGCCTGCCAATGTTGCTGGATAGAGCTCTGTGAACCTCTCTTGTGAGTCCTGCCTGATTTATAAAGCTTTTTCTCAATTAAACTCTGCTAAATTTAATTTCTCTAAAGTTATTTTTTCCTTAGAAGCTAATACCAGTAAGCTATTTTTGGTATTTTATAAATTAAGCAAAGCATTATAATTTCGGAATTTAAGTTTTCTCTTGTATGCTATATGAAAAGCACAGCAAATATCCAGGAAGCATTATAATCACTGAATAATGAAGGGTAAGAGATAGTCTGTTCTGTACATTCATTACTGGAATAAAATGATCAATAGACATATCATTTGATATCTATATGAAACCATTATTGAATTAAATTATTTTATTTAAATTTTATAATAGTAAGCATTCCTTAAGAGCTTTTGCATAATGACACAATAGGATATATAGTCTTCACTCATGAAAATAATTTAAATTGAAAAAAAATTTGATACTCTTTAGACTTACTTTGTGTTTCTTAAATAAAAAAAATTAACAGCAAAACAAAGAACAAAATAAACAAAAATCTGTCAAGACAGTATTCAGGAGCAGTGCACTGAGGATGAATGATTAATATTGGTTTTTAGTTGGTAAAAAATAATAGAAGGTAGAAACAGGTATTCAGGAAAGCTTAAGGTGCCTTAGAATTTTAGTTAGTAATTATCATAGGTATATTAAATAACTCTATTTAGTCACAATTTCCACAACTTAGGACAAACGGATCATTTAGGAAAGAACAAAGAAAAAGAATGAAAATGATTACATTATTAAAGTGCAAAATGTGTATTTTGGGATTTCAGATTATTCAACTAGAAACAAATAGTCTCTTGATGAATATCCTTATATTCTCCGTAGAGAAGTTGAATTTTTACCCAAATTGGAGCTTATGTATCTGTTTATAATTAGTTGATTTTATTATTTTTCTTGACGTGAAAAAGGGAGAAGCAGCAGCCACAACACTAAACAACATGGAAACGTTGTCCCCCCCAAACCACAGTCTTGTAATTGAGGAGTTTCATACTACCTACATTTGCACCTTGCCTTTGCCCTTACTATACTTGCTGATACTTCAACTTGTTCCACACCAGTTATTGCCATATTTCATCACTGAGCACATCTCTTGCCATGGCCGTCCATCTTTAAGTGATGCACTCTACAGCTCTTCTTCCAGACACTGAGCATCTCTGTGCATATTCCTGGCTACTAACACTCTTTCTCTCAAATGATCTGATGGTCCAGAGAAAATTCTAACACAAAAACAGTATTATCTCATCCAAATAAGCACTTTTCTTCTTTGTCATAAAACTCTCCTCATTCTCATGGCAAGTCTTTGGGAGGCACACTTCTTCATCTGAACCACATCAGAGAAAATGATTATAGTAACTATTCTCTTGATTCCCCTAAGGGTGATACTAGTACCATGTCAGATGCACAGAAAGTTTTCATTTATGTAATAGGCACCTTAATAGAAGAAGACAATTTTCAGTGACTCCTTGGTGCAGAAACTCTAGGGATCTAGTTTATGCTTGTAATTTCTTGGATTAACCTGGAAATTTGAGGGTGGGAGAGAAGATTCGGAAATTAACTTCTGCTCCTTTCTTTCTTTTTTTTTTTTTTAATAATTTTATTGAATCATAATTATGTACATTGGTGCAATCACAGGGCATGATTCATATGCATTCAGAAATATTTTAATCATACTGTTACAGATATCCTTCATGGCATTTCCTTGATCACTATATAAAGACATTAATACTCTACCTTTAATAAGTTTCACCAGTACCCTGCTAAGATAATTTTTAAAATTCCTTATAAATTACATTTTCTAAGGAATTTAAAATTTCAATTATGGTGCATTTTAGAGTCTTAATGAGTGATACTTTTCATATAACAAACTGGAAACTCTGCAATTTGATAAGCGTATACATAACTATATGCTATAAAAGCATCACCGTAGTCAAGGTCCAGAACATGTTCCTCCTGGAAGTTTTCTTCTGCTTTTTATAATCCTTCACCACACCTCTCAGCTGCCTGTCTTCTTCCTTCCCTCCCCTCCCTGCAATTATTGCTGTTTTCTGTGTTTATAGATTAGTTTGTATTTGTAGAATTGTATATAAATGAAATCATACATCATGTACTCTTTTTCATCTAACTTCCTTTCGTTCAACATAATTATTTTGAGATTTATCCACACTGTTGCTTGAATCAGCATTTTGCTCCTTTTTATTGCTGAGTAGTATTCCATTGTATGGCTGCATCACAGTTTATTTACTGCTGTATAAATGTGGGTGCTTCCCACTTTGGGGCTATTATACATCAAGCCACTGTGGACATTCACATACAAGACTGCATGCACATGCGCTTTCATTTCTCTTGGGAAAATATCTGGAAATAAAATGGCTGGATCATATTTTAGGTGTACATTTACTTTTCTCCAAAGTAGTTTTAGCCTCTTATATCCCCACCGGATTTTCTTTCACATTTCTCTAATGACTAAGGATGTGAGGCTTTCCAATCTGCTCACCTTCTAGGGAGAAATGCCTACTCAAATGTCTGGCCTATTTGCCGATTGAGCTGTTTGTACTCTTCTTATTGTGCTTTGAGAGTTCCACTTACATCTTCTGGACACAAGCCCTTTGTCAGAGATGTGATTTACAGATATTTTCTTTCAGTTTACGGCCTATCCTTTTCATTTTCTGAAAAGTGTTTCACAAATAATAGAGTTGCTGATTTTGGTAATGTCTGATTTATCAATTTCTTTTTCATTTATGAATTATGCCTTTGATGTTACTTCTAGGAAACCTTTGTGTAACTCAAAGACTTTCTATTGTATTTCTGTGTAGAAATTTATAATTTTATGTTGTACAATAAAGTGTAATTCATTTTGAGTCACTTTTCAAATGCAATTTGAGGTATGGATTGAGGTTGAGTATTTTGTCTGTAGATACCTAATTGAGCCAGCATTATTTTTGGAAAAAAGTATACTTTTTAAATTATACATTCTTAATTGAATTGCCTTTGTAGTTTTGTTGAAATGCAGTTGACCATATTTGTGTGGATCTGTTTCCCAATTCCCAATTCTTTTGTGTTTCACTGATTTATTTATTTTTATGAAAATAGAATGTTTTGATTATTTTGAAATTAGAATTAGTAATTAAAATAGAATTGAAATCAGGTAGCATAAATCTTCCAAGTTTGTTCTTTTTAAAATTTATTTTGGCTTTCTGCTTGTCCATATGAATTTAGAATCAGATTGTCAAATTCTCCAAAAAAAACCTGCGAGACATCGATTGAGATTTCTTTGAATCCACAGGTCAATTTGGGGAGAAATGACATCATAACAATACATGTATTGAATCTTCAGATTCACTCACATGATATTTCTTAATTTATTTAGTCTTTTTAAAAATTTTTTTCTCAGGAATATTTTATAGATTTCAGTGTGTGGGTCTTAGAATCTTTTATTAACTATGTCTCCAAAGTATTTACTATTTTTAACTATTGTATATGACATTATTTTTAAAATATCATTTTCCCATTTTTCATTTTCATTATACAGAATTAGATTTGATTTTAGTATATTTTATTGTGTGCTTTATCACTTGCTAAACTCAATATTAGTTTTGGATTCCACAGGATTGTTTGCGGAGATGATCATGCCATCTATGAATAAACACATTTTGATTCTTCCTTTCCTCCCTTGATGTTTCCTTTCTCACCTTATTACACACTCTAGAACCTTCAATTAAATGTTGCATAAGTGGTGAGAGTGTACATTCTTGCCTTATTCCTGATCTGAGCTTTTCACCATTTAGTGTGATGTTAGCAATAGGTTTTTTGTAGTTGCTCTTCAAAATTTCTTCCAGTTCCTTCTTTGCTGAGAGTTTTCAAGAACAGATGGTACATTTTGTCAATGAATTTTCTGCATTGATTAAGATGATTTATTTTTTTTTGAGACGGAGTCTCAAGCTGTTGCCCTGGGTGACCCTCTTGCCTCAGTTTTTCTATTTTTAATAGAGACAAGGTCTCACCTGTTTGCTGAGGCTAGTCTTGAACTCATGAGCTCAAGTAATGTCCCCATCCCTGGCCTCCCAGAGTACTAGGATCACAGGCGTGAGCCACAGTTTTTTTTTTTTTTTTTTTTTGAGACAGAGTCTTACTTTGTCACCCTCAGTGGAGTGCCCTAGAGTCATAGCTCACAGATACCTCAAACTCTTGGGCTCAAGTGATTGTCTTGCCTCAGACGACTGCACCACAACACAATGCCCAGCTGTTTTTTTCTATTTTTAGTAGAGACAAGGTCTCATTCTTGCTCGGGCTGGTCTTGAACTCCTGAGCTCAAGCAATCTGCTTGCCTTGGTCTCCCATGGTGCTAAGATTACAGGCAGGAGCCACTGTTCCTGGGTGGAGATTTTCCTTTTAAGTTTTTTTAATATGAAAAATTATATTAATTTTGGAATGGTAAACCAATCTTGCAATTCTTAGAAAAATTCTACCTTGTTGTAACATAGTATTCTTTTATATATTGTTGGATTAGATTTGTTAAATTTTATTAAGAGTTTTTTCATCTGTGTTTACAGGAGGGTATTAGTCTATAATTTTCTTTTCTTGTCATGTCTAATTCTGATATTGAAGTAATTCTATTTTCCTAGAATCAGGACTCTTTCCTCTTCAATTTTCTATTTGATAGAATTTACCAGCAAAGGCACCTGGGCCTGGAGTTTTCTTCATAGAAAAGGTTTTAACTACAAATTCAATTTCTTTTTAATAACATAAAATTATTCAAAATATCAATTTATTCTGGAGTGGGCTTTGGCAGATCATGTCCTTCAAAAAAATTTCTATTTTATTTGAGTTGTAGGGGTTTTTTTCCTCATAAATGTTCATAAGATTATTTTATTATTCTTTTAACATATGTAGAATCTGTAGTGATGCAAATTTTCCTACTCTTAATATCAACAATTTGCATTTTCTCTCTTTTCTTGCTTAGTAAGTTCAGAGCTTTTTAATACTGATGTTCTTGAAGAATCAGCTTTGGAATTCATTGATTTTTCATTTTTCTTTTTATTTTCGTCTTTCTGGTTTCCGAAGGTAGAAACTTAGTCTATTAATTTGAGATTTTTGTGTTTAGTGGCATAAATTTCTTTCTCAGTAGGACTTTAAACTTCATCCCATGTATTTTGATATGTTAAGTTTTCAATTTCATATAGTTCAAAATACTTTTGATGTTTTCTTTTGAGCTTTTTCTTTGATCTGTGCATTTAGAAGTGAATTATTTAGTTTCTAAATATTTCCCAGACCACTTTCTGGTATTGATTTCTAATTTAATTCTATTATTCTATTATACAATTCTATTATTGGGTAACATACTTTGTAGTAATCGAATTCTTTTAAGTTTGAGAATTGTGGGATAGTTCAGAATATGGTCTATCTTGGCAAAGGTTTCAGGAGCAATTGCAGGTGTATTCTGCTGTTGATAAGTGGAGTCTTCTATAAATGTTGATTATGTCAAGTTGATTGATAGTGCTACTAAAGTCATCTATACCTCTGATGAATTTCTTTTTTTGTTTGTTTGTTTATTTATTTATTTTGAGACAGAGCCTCAAGCTGTCACCCTGGATAGAGTGCCATGGCATCACAAGCCCCCCACAGAAACCTCCAATTCCTGGGCTCAAGTGAGTCTCTTGCCTCTGCCTCCCAAGTAGCTGGGGCTATAGGTGCCCGCCACAATGCCCGGCCATTTTTTTGGTTGCAGCCGTCATTGTTATTTGGCGGGCCTGGGCTGGATTTGAACCCGCCAGCTCAGGTGTACTGAGGTGGCTGGCGCCTTAGCCCATTGAGCCACAGGCGCTGAGCCCCCTGATGAATTTCTATCTACTTATTCTACCAATGTCTACCAGTGGTTTTTCTTTTTTTCCTGAGACAGAGTCTCACTTTGTTGCCCTCAGTAGAGTGCCATGGGATAATAGCTCACAGCAACCTCAAAATCCTGGGCTTAAGTGATTGCCTCAGCCTCCTGAGTAGCTGGGTCTACAGGTGGCCACCACAATTCCTGGCTATTTTTTTGAGACAAGGTCTCACTCTTGCTCAGGCTGGTCTTGAACCCATGAGCTCAGGGCAATCCACTCACTTCAGCTTCCCAAGTGCTGGGATTATAGGCATAGCCACCCCAGCCTATTCTATCAGTGTTTAATAGAGGGATATTGAAATCTCTGAAAATAATTACAGATTTGTCTACTTCTCTTGGCAGATCTTCATAAATTAAGCCCTTTATAATTATAAAAACACCCTCACTGTCCTTAGTAATATTCTTTGCTTTAAAATTTAGTTTGACTGTCCTTAACCTCACAGTAACCTTCAGGTAATATGTGCCATTTGAGAATTTTAGAACATAATATTTACTGGTGCTATTTCCCAGTGTTTTGGCTGTTGTTTTCATACATTTTATTCATACTTGTGTTAGAAACTCCACTAACAGCGTTATTTTTTTTGAAAAGTAAATATCAGGCCAGACACAGTGGCTCATACCTTTAGTAATCCTAGCACTGAGAGGCCAAGAGGGGTGGATTGCCTGAGCTCACAAGTTTGAGACCAGTCTGAGCTGGAGTAAGACCTCGTCTCTAAAAATAGCTGGGCGTTGTAATCCCAGCCACTCGAGAGGCTGAGGCAAGAGAATCACTTAGGTCCAAGAGTTTGAGGTTCCTGTGAGCTATGAGGCCATAGGACTCTGTTGAGAGTGACAAAGTGAGACTCTGTCTCAAAAAAAACCAGAGAAGTAAATTATCCTTTAAACACATTAAAACATAAATATATAAAAGCTTATTTTATATTAATTCATATATTTACTACTTTTGATACCCTTAATTCCTTGGTATAAATTCAGATTTCCACTGAGGTATCATTTTCCTTTGTTCAAAGAATTTCCTTTGAAATGTCATGTGGCGATTAATTATTTTAGCCTTTTTTCTCTCAAAAATCTAAATTTTGCCTTTTTTAAAAAAAATTTTTATAGAGACAGAGTTTTGCTCTGTTGTCCAGGTTAGAACACAGTGGTGTGGTCACAGCTCAGCGTAACCTTGAATTCCTGGACTCAAGCTATCTTCCTGCACCTGATAGCAAGGACTATAGATGCAAAACATCACACCTGAATAATTAAAAGATTGTTTTAGTAGAGACAAGGTCTTACAAAGTTTCCCAGGCTGGTTTCAAATTCTTGGTCTCAAGCAATAATCCTGCTTTGGCCTCTCAAAATGTTGGAATTACAGGCTTCAGACACCATGCCTGGCCTTGCATTCATTTTTGAAAAACATTTTTCTATAGGTAGCATTCTAATTTGAAGGGTTTTGTTTGTTTGTTTACTTTTCATTACTTTAAAACTATTGCTCCATCATTTTCTTGTTTGCATTATTTCTAATAAGAACTTTGTAGCTTTTAAAACTTTTTTGCCTCTCTGCATATTGTGTTAATTTTCTCTTAGTGCTCTAATAATATTCTCCTTACCAATGGTTTTAAGCAATTTGAGTAGGATATCTCTTGTAGGATTCTGCATGTTCCTAGTGCTTGGAATTTATTGAATTTTGTATTTGTGGATTTTAGTCTTCATCAAATTAAAATTTTTTTTTTAACCATTATGTCTTCAAATGCTTAAATGCTTTTTGACTTCCTTTATTCTTCACCTTGGGGCTATATGAACACATGTAATATAGTTAAAATAAACATTTAATGTCTCTACTAATTCTACTGAGTGTTTCAATTTTAGGCCTATTTCTCTTTATTTGAGTACTATGTTCCTGCTTTTTTCCTTATCTGGTGATTTTTTTTTTTTTTTTTGAGACAGTGCCTCAAGCTGTCACCCTGGATAGAGTGCCATGACATCACAGCTCACAGCAACCTCCAATTCCTGGGCTCAAGCGAGTCTCCTGCCTCCACCTCCCAAGTAGCTGGGACTACAGGCGCCCGCCACAACGCTAGGCTTTTCTTTGTTACAGCCGTTATTGTTATTTGGCGGGCCCGGGCTGGATTTGAACCTGCCATCTCAGGTGTACGTGGCTGGCACCTTAGCCCGTTGAGCCACAGGCGCCAAGCCCTTGTCTGGTGATTTTTGATTGGTTGCCAACTTCAGTTTGGGAGGAAAGAGTAGATATGTGTAGGATGATGTGGACACAGGAAGTTGGGGATACTGATGCTCAGATAGGGGGCAAGGATCAGGGGTTTCAAGGTGTGTGAGGTTACAATTGAAAAGCAACACCAGGAGGCCAGCAAAGCTCAGTTGGGGTCGGAGAAAGTCAGGGCATAGGAATGGAATACTAGGAGAAGCAGGGGTTAAGGTGAGGTTAAGATTGAAGGCTATTTATGAAAGAGTGCTGAAGAGAATTCAGAGCAGGTATAGGGGCTTGTTCAGAGAAGGGAGGCAGAACTGGGATGGAGAAATGAGACTTAAGGTACAAGAAGAGACTGAAGAGGGGGATAAACAGGAATGAGGGTTAAAGCAGGTGATGTAGGGCTTAGTAGTGCCTGGGGGTTAGGAGCAGAGCAGAGCAAGCCCAGGAGCAAGTACTCCCTGCCCTAGCAAAGGAGGCCACTCAGAATTGTGCCCTGGCCTGGAGGCCTGGGCCACCTGCCGGCTGGGGCTTATATGTAGCTGGGCAGTGGCTGCATTTATGCTAGGGTGTGACTTCAGCTAATCTTGAGCATCATCGATGGGTGGTCTCTCTACCACACTTGACAAGGCACTGTTGAACCCATGGTTTGCCTTAGAAGAAAGCATAATGTAACATTCTCATGAGAGTTTTTGCCCCAACAAGGAAGGACTCCTTTTTTTTTTTTTTTTTAGACAGAGCCTCAAGCTGTCACCCTGGATAGAGTGCCATGGCATCACAGCTCACAGCAACTTCCAATTCCTGGGCTCAAACGAGTCTCTTGCCTCCGCCTCCCAAGTAGCTGGGACTACAGGCACCCACCACAACGCCTGGCCGTTTTTTGTTTGCAGCCATCATTGTTGTTTGGTGGCCCGGGCTGGATTTGAACCCGCCAGCTCAGGTGTACATGGCTGGCACCTTAGCCTGTTGAGTCACAGGTGCCGAGCCAAGGAAGGACTTCTGACATAAATGCAGTTTCATTAGATGGCCTCTTTCTTAGAGTGTCACAGTGATGCTAGAGGGAAGTTTAGAAACTTGATTCTATCATAATATTTTATGGCAAATACATTCTAAATTTTATAATGATAAAATGAAAATTGAAGAATATGTGGGATAAACTGGATAGGTGACCCATTACCTCTTTACAGATGGATTCCTCAGACTTGTCAATGAAGTCTGATTTGACACTATTCACAGAGCACAGAGGAGTGGAGCTGGTATTTCTTTCAGTAGAATCTGTCATTGACCCCATTTGTTCATCCACTTTTTTAATGTCCTTAAATGAAGAATATACAGGCTACCATTATAAAAATGTCTTAAAAATTCAAAGAAACTTCATAAAGCATTCATTTAAAACTGTTATTGCCTTTGCTATTAAAAGTGGCATGTTCTTGTGTAGTTCTTGCTAAACAGTTTTGAGGCTTGACAAAGAGCTAATTAAGTCCAGCTCTGACTGAAGTGATAGTGACTGACAATAGCTTATTGAGCCTTCTTTTCTAAAGACCTGTACAGGTAGCTGGAACCCCAAATAATGATACTGCAAATAAGGACAGGTCTTAGTAAAAGGAGCTTTTTGAGACAGATGATACTCTTTTGTTGCCTTCTTTCTAGCCTTTTCTAGAGCTTATAAATCTATAACATATGCCTATGTATATGTTATACTATACTTATATGTGAGGTTGGCCATGGGCCCTAGACAGATCTCAGGAAACAACAATGTTTCCTAGGCCTGTCACTTCTGCCCATCCCAAACTGTGATCATAAAACGAAAATAATAGGGTCCGCTCCTGAAGAATAAGAAATGTCAAAGAAATCAAACTAACCTTAAAGAAATTGTTTAAATTGCAGAATAGGAAGAAGTTCTAAACCAAATTTCTCAAGGTCCACTTTTTATTTTTCTTGCTACTTAGAAAAATGAAACCAATTTCAATTTTATTGAAATAAACTACCTACATGTTCTCTGTTCATGTCAATGTGACCGGAGTAAGTTATGACTTCCCCAGAAAGACATAGGAGAAGGAGAACGAGAACGAGAACGAGAGAGAAATGGAGAGCTCAGTTAGGATGATAATGGTTCAGACCGGGGTGGGGGAGAAGAGATGGAAAGATGTAGGTAGATGTAGGTACCCATGGAAGACTTTCCAGGGGTACTGATTCATCAATAAGCTTAACAAATGTCAGTCAATCATTTAAAGGTACAGTGAACTTTAACTATCCTTGGAATGTCCAGTCATCTTTAATCAGACATTCTTTTAAGATACTACTTTATTTTTTTCTATAAATTTCTCTATTATGAAAGAAATATTTTATTTGGCTTCTTTTTTTCAGGAGTTATTTACCTTGTGACCAATTTAAGATAAAACGTTGAACTCTTCTCATAATAAATTTTTTCAAGAATATGCTTTACTAGTTCAAAGACAATTTTTCCTGAGAAGACTGCAAGAAAAAGTAATGATGACCATAAAATAACTTTTGTTACGTATATAAGTATCTTTACTTATTTGTATTTCACATAGGAAATCACTAAAGACATTGTTATTTTTTCTCTTGTGTTAGATATTAGAAAAGTGAGGCACTTGAGAATTTCAATAACTTTCCCAAAGTCCTAAAACGATTAGGTGGCAAAGTCAACTTGCAGTGCTCCAGAGTTCATAACCTTAACCACTTTGCTATGCTGTTTCTCAGGATTCCTTCAGCAGCATTAACTGTTGACTATTTTATACTGATGCATTTAGACAGCACAGGCAATAGGGGCAAATAAGTGTGCACAGAGTTTCAAAAAGGAGTTACTTGGCGCAGCGTCCTTAGCACAGTGGTTAGGGCACCTGCCACATACAGTAGGGCTGGAGGGTTTGAACGCAGCTGAGCCTGCTAAACAACAATGACAACTGCAAGAAAAAACAGCCAGGCATTGTGTCAGTTGCCTGTAGTCCCAGCTACTTGGGAGGCTGAGGCAAGAGAATCACTTAAGCCCAAGAGTTTGAGGTTGCTGTGAGCTGTGACAGGGTGACATAGTGAGACTCTGTCTAAAAAAAAAAAAGGTTACTTGTTTACACAGATATCATGTACATTATGTTTATTGTACAATGCCCAGAATATTTAGGCTATTTGTTAAATATTAATATTTACATGGTGTTGTTATATTCAAATGGACACAGTTTTAGGTAATCCATTTTGAATAAGGTGTTAACATTTTAAAAAAATTTCTTTATTTTTATTTATTGACTTATTTTTATTGAGACAGTTTTACTTTGTTGCCCTTGCTAGAATGCTATGGAGCCATAGCTCACAACTTCAAACTCTTGGGCTTAAGCAATTCTCTTGCCTCAGCTTCCCAAGTAGCTGGGACTACAGGTGCCTGCCACAACGCCCGGCTATTTTGTTTGTTTGTTTGTTTCTTTATTTAGCAGGCCCGAGGTGGGTTCAAACTGCCAGCCCCAGAGCATGTGGCCGGTGCCCTAATCAGTGAGCTAGGGGTGCCCAGCCGGGTGTTTAAAATTTTTATACATCTATACCAAAACACACCATTTTTGTTTTTCTTACATCATGAAACCCTCTAAGACCTAACAATAGATTTTTTATTTTAATTATAATAAAAACCAAAGATATGTTGCTCCAAAGCTATTTGAGAGTCATAGTTTTTAAAAAAATCTCAAATCTCAAAATAGGGCTAATTCAACTATGGTTATTTATTTTTATTGTTACTTTAGTTTGAAAATATTGAACTTAATAACTTCATATATTATTTACTTTACTGTGAAATGAAAATCATGCAAAGTCAATTGTCAAGGCTCACTTTTCTTTTTAAAGGAAATAAAAAATAAGAACTAATATGAAAAAAGTTTTAAAATATTAAAAAAAATTTTTAAATATTGATTTAAAAATCAATATTGCATTTTCAAACTTTTTTTTTTTTTTTAGACAGAGCCTCAAGCTGTCACCCTGGATAGAGTGCTGTGGCATCACAGCTCACAGCAACCTCCAATTCCTGGGCTCAAGCGAGTCTCTTGCCTCTGCCTCCCAAGTAGCTGAGACTACAGGCACCTGCCACAACACCCAGAT
>CAUYON010144550.1:0-11873 GCA_963573935.1 Arctocebus calabarensis
ACAACAAAATAGCCGGGTGCTGTGGCGGGCGCCTGTAGTCCCAGCTACTCGGGAGGCTGAGACAAGAGAATCGCTTAAGCCCAGGAGCTGGAGGTTGCTGTGAGCAGTGTGACGCCACGGCACTCTACCCAGGGCGATAAAGTGAGACTCTGTCTCTACAAAAAAAAAAAAAAAAAAGAAAAGATTCCAGGTGGGGTTATTGTCCATGTGCATGAAAAAGGATGGATGAATGAAGAAGGCATAAAAATAGGGTTTACTATAGTCCCGTCATGAAGGCCAGGAGGATTACTTAAGATACCAGATTTGTTTGTTTTTGATTACTTCAAAGCCATTGTTACATAAAGTACAAAAGCAATAACAGTGGATTTGGAATCTCAACTTCCTGTGTTACCTGGTGGGCTAACCAGCCAACTGTAACCTAATGGTATATCAGTAAATAATCTCTTTAAATACCTAATGAAGAAAGAGTGGTCATCATGGATGCAGTCAGTTGATAATTATTTAATACCTACAAGAATCAAGATAGTATATATTGCCCAGGCTTGTGATTAGATCCTAAGTTTGTGGAATGATTCCAAGAAAGAAGTAGTTGTGAAAGCATTCAAAAAATGCAACATCAGCCATGCTATGGATGAGTCTGAGGATGATGAAATTTTCTAGGATAAGGAAACTGACTTTTCAGAAGACACCAGTAATATAGTAATGGAAGAAGACAGTACGTTTGGTACTAGTAGTGATGAAGAGCTCTTGGGCTTGTGTGATCTGCAAATATTATAAATTTTTTAGCAGTACACAAAATTTCATTTACCTTTTTTTCTCTTTTTGTGTTGTATAATTATTTGTTACAAATAAAATTACTTGTGCCACAATATGCTAAAAATAAAGGCTAAAATTCTTTTATAATATAAAAGAGTATTGAATATCACTTAACAAAAATTTGAATTAAAAAAAAATTAAGTAAAATGTTTTATTGCCTGAAAGTTTGTGCCTAAAACATGTGCACACATTATACATGGTATCAGATTATACACAGCAAAAGACAGTTGATAGCCCTATGCAGAGGAAAGAAATTGGACCCATATCTTCTACCACATACAAAAATTAATGTAAGGTTAATTAAAAATTTCAATGTAAAACCTGAAATCATAAAACTTTTAGAAAAAATCTAGGAAAAACTATTCTAGGAAAATAATTTATATATATATAATACCACAAAAGTAAATGCAATGCTGACAATTTAATGGAATCTAATTAATAACTAATGCTTCTGCACAGCAAAAGAAATAATCACTAGAGTAATTAGATAACCTACAGAATGAGAGAAAAATACAAAATAGTCAACCAACAAGTCTAATATTCAAATTCTAAAAGAAACTCAAACAACTAAGTGAGAAAATAAAAACAAATAATCCCATTAAAAAACAGGTAAACTTTGTTTCTGCAATCTCAGTGCTTGATGTTGGTCTGTTCAAGAGATCTATTTCTTCCTGGCTAAGTCTAGGAAGATGGTGTGATTCCAGGTATTGCTTCATTTCCTCTACATTGTAAAATTTCTGAGCATAGAGTTTTTGGTAATAGTCAGAAATAATGGCTTGTATCTCTGTGGTATCAGTTGTTTCCCCCTTTTTGTTTCTGACTGAGGTTATTAAAGAAATTACTTTTCTATTTGTGGTTAATATGACCAATGGTTTATCAATTTTAATTATCTTTTTGAAGAATTAGCATTTTGTTTTGTTAATTTTATGAAGGATTTTTATTTTCTTTTCATAACTTTATTTTTATTCAATCATAACTATGTACATTTATGGGGTAGAATGTGATGATTTGATATACAATGTGGAATTCTTAAATAAAACTAAATAAGATAACCATCACCAGAGTTACTATTTTAGTGGTAAGACATTTATAATATATTCTTAATTGTTTTGAAATGTAACCTTGCATTGTGTACAATAGATACAATCCTATCAAATAGCCTTATTCCTCTCTCCTATTTCTTTCTGGACTACCATTATGTTTTATCATTCCATTGGTTTCATAGTAGTATTGCATACATTGGATACTTTTTTTTTCCATTCTAGAGATACTTTACTAAGAAGAATATGTTCCAGCTCCATCCAGGTAAACATAAAGATGTAAAGTATCCCTCTTTTATGGCTGAATAGTATTCTATGGTATACATATACCACAATTTGTTTATCCATACATAGACAGATGGACCTTTAGGCTGCTTCCACAGCTTGGCTATTGTGAACTGGGCTGTAAAAAATATTCTGGTGCAAATTTCTTTGTTGTAAAATGATTTTTGTTCATCTGGAGAGAATCCCAGTAATGATATTGCAGGATAAAATGGTAGGTCAGCTTTTAGTTCTTTGAGAATTCTCCAAATTTTTTGTACAAAAAGGCTTTATTGGATTGCAATTCCACTAACAATGTAGAAGTCTTCCTTTCTCTCCACATCCACGCCAACACCTGCAGTTTGGGGATTTTGTGATGTGGGCTATTCTTACTAGAGTTATATGATATCTCAAAGTAGTTTTGATTTGCATTTCTCTGATGATTAAAGATGATGAGCATTTTTTTCATGTTTTTGTAGGCCCTGTGCCTGTCATCTTTAAAAAAGTTTCTGTTTAAGTCACTTGTCCACAAAGAAATTGGTTTGTTTCTCCTTTTCTTATTGACTCGTTTGAGTTCTCTGTGAATTCTACTTATTAGACCTTTGTTGGAAATATAACCCGCAAAAATCTCCCATTCTGAAGGCTGTCTGCTTGCTTTACTTACAGTGCCCTTAGCTGTGTAGAAGCTAAGCTCATCAAAACATGCTTGATGAGATACTAGTAAAATATTTTTGGTGTTGCTTCAATTGCCGAGAGTGTCCTCCTCAGAAAATATTTGCCCAGGCCACTATCTTGAAGCATTTTCCCTGCACTCTCTTCTAGTATTTTTATAGGTTCATGTCTTAAGTTTAATTTTTTTATCCAGTTAGAATCAATTTTTATTAGTGGTGAAAGGTGAGAGTCCAGTTTCAGTCTTCTATAGGTCAGTATTCAGTTCTCTCAGCACCATTTGTTAAGTAGGGAATCTTTTCCCCAATGTATGCTTTTGTTAGGCTTGTCAAAGACCAAGTGACAATATGTGGTTGGGTTCATCTCTAGGTTTTCTATTCTGTTCCATATAGCTAATCTCTATTTTAAATTCAGTATCATGCTGTTGTGATCACTAAAGATTTATAATATAATTTGAAGTCTGATAATGTGATGTCTCCTTTTTTTTTTTAATAACTAAGTAATGTATTGGCTATTTGAGTTTTTTTTTTCTGATTCCATATAAAACAAAGTACTTTTTTTCACTTTCTTTTTTAGAGCAGAATTAAATGAAATTGAAAACAACAGAATTATTCAGAAGATGAACTAAACAAAAAGTTAGTTCTTTGAACACATTAATAACATTTATAAACCTTTGGCTAGCCTAACCAGAAACAGAAAACTAAAATCTTGAATAGTGTGGCTCGGAAATGATAAAGTAGAAATAACAACAGATATCGCAGAAATTGAAAAAAAAAAAAAAACCTCAATAATTATTACAGAAAACTCTATTCTCAGAAATATAATAAAATGGAGGAAATGGACCAATAATATGTGGAAGCATGCCAGTTACCTAGACTCAACCTGAAAGAAGTAGAAATTTTGAAAAGTCCTATATTAAGCACCAAAATGGCATCAACTGTATGAAATCGCCCAAAAAAGAAAAGTCTGGGACCGAATGGCTTCACATAAGTATTCTACCAAACCTTCAAAGAAGAACAAGTACCTATATTATATAACCTTTTCAAAAACATAGAAAAAGAAGGAGTCCTCCTCAACACATTCTATGAAGCAAATATCACCTTGATCCCCAAACCAGGGAAGGACTCAACAAAGAAAGAAAACTATAGACCAGTAACATTAATGAATATTAAGGCAAAAATATTCAATAAGGTCCTAGGAAACAGAATTCAACGATTCATCGAAAAAAATTATACACTGCGATCAAGTTCGTTTTGTCACAGGGTTACGAGGTTGTTTCACCATACATAAATCTATAAATATAATACACCACATAAATAAAAAAAGAAAAACCATATGATTCTATCAATTGATGCTGAAAAAGGTGTTGATAATATCAGCATCCTTTCATGACTAGAACACTTAAGAAAATAGGCTTAGATGGGACATTTCTTTAACTGATAGAGGACATCTGCAGCAAACCCACAGCCAATATCATTTTGAATGGAGTAAAATTGAAAATATTTCCATTCAGATCTGGAACTAGACAAGGATACCACTGTCACCACTGTTAATATACATAATAATGGAAGTCGTAACCATGGCTATTAGGCAAGAGAAGGGGCAAAGGGGAATTTAAATGGGGTCAGAGGAAGTCAAACTTTCACTCTTTGTGGATAAAATAATCTTATACCTGGAAAACCACAGGGATTCAAGTACAAGGCTCTTAGAAGTGATCAAGGGATATAGCAGTGTCTCAGGATACAAAATCACAGTCTCAAAGCTACAGATGCTGGCATGATTGTGAAGAGAAGGAAACACTTTTACATTGCTAGTGGGACTGCAAACTAATACAACCTTTTTGGAAGGAAGTACGGAATATCCTCAAAGAACTCAAATTAGACCTCCCATTTAATCCCATTAATAGGCATCTACCCAGAAGAAAAAAATCATTTTATCATAAGGACATTTTCACTAGACTGTGTATTGCAGCTCAATTTATAATTGCCAATATTGTGAAACAACCTAAATGCCCACAAACCCAGGAATGGATTAACAATGGATTATGTGGTTTTGTATATCATAGAATACTATTCATCCCTTAAAAAAAGATGGAGACTTTACATCTTTTGTACTAACTTGGATAGAGTTCTTCTTAGTCAAGTATCACAAGAATGGAGAAGTGAGAATCTAATGCATTCAGTTCTAATATGAAGGTAGAAGATGATGTAATACAATATGGGAAGTAGAGGAATGAGGGAGAAAGGAGCAGGGAGGATGGAGGACAATGGGGGATTATGGAGTATGTCACACCTCTTCGGGGTAGGACACAGTTATAAAAGGGACTTTACCTAACAAATGCACTCAGTCGAACCTAATTCTTTGTACCCTCAATGAATCAAGAACAACAACACCAAAAAATTACTTATTGGGTACAATATGCACCATTGTGGAGATGGATACATGAAAAGCTCAGATTTCAAGTATATAATATATCTAGGCAACAAAATTATATTCACTAAATCTATAAAAATAAAAATTAACTACAATAAAAAGTATAAGTCATACACTGTGAGTTCTTTTCTCAAAGTCCTCTTATAGTTTTCCAGGGATAAAAATCAAAGTCATTAAAATTCACCCTGTAGTAATTTTTGTATTTTTTAAATAGCGCTCCCAATATGGACTCAAAGCTTTTGCCCTTCCCCAAAATTTATTCGCTGAAATCTTTATCCCTATGTGAGGGTACCACATGTTAGGAGATGTTGCCTTTTGGAAATGATTAGGTTATCAGCATGGCACCCTCATGAATGACATTAATGCCCTTATAAATTTGACCCAAGAGCTCCCTCACCTCTTTCACGATGTAACACTAAAGTGAGAAGATAGCCATCTTAAAACCTGGAGGACAGATCTTACCAGAAACTGATCGTGTACTGGCAAACTTATCTAGAACTTCTAGATTTTATAGAACTGAATGAATTTCTGTTGTTCATAAGTCATACATTCTATGGTAATTTAATATAGCAGTACGAACTGATTATGATATTTCTTTAATGGAAATAAAGATTGGGATAACTTTAAGTATTACTTTGGCTTGCTGGTGTGTGTGATTTTACACATTGATGATGTGTAAATCTGCTATGTAAATCCCTATGTTTTTAACAAGATTCATTCTAATTTCATCACAATTTGGGGTAGGTAAGGGAGATGTGGAAGCAGCAACTCATATATTTCCAAAATGACCAGAGACAACCATGTTATTTATTAGAATTAAGTAATTCTAATTGAGGATTATAGATTATAGAAGCAAAGATTAACAGATTAGTGACACGACTATGCTCTCATAATTTCTACCTCCAAAAACAAATTATCATTCCCACATTCAAGACCAAGCACACAATCATAAGTGTAAGGATGGAAATGTGGGAAAATGTAGTATGAAGACTTTTATTAATAGCAATTTTCTCTCTCTCCACATCAAGGTTTAGTTTGCTTTTTGTTTATTCCATCAATTTGTCCTAGCCATTACAAGTTATCAAGCTGTCCAATGATCTTAAATCTATTTCGGCAACTGTACTGGTGGCCACACAGAATTTGACAACTAGTAAACATTTATGACCTTCTTTCCCATGAAGAAACATACGTTTTAGAATTAGGTACACTTGATCATAGTTCTTTCACTTTTATGTGGCCTTGTATTGTTTTTGTCTCTAAAGGAGAATGAATATATTCTCTGCTTTACAAGCTTGGGTTAAGAACTTGGGCTCTGAAGCCAGACTTGCTACGTTATACTCCAGTCACACAAATTTACCTCCTATTAGGTATGTGATCTTTCAATTTCCTTGCTATTTTTGGGCAAGTTTCCATACCAATTCTCTTGTAAGTAAAATGAAAGAATAAAACTCACTACACAGGATTTTATGAGGACTAAATAATAATAAATAGCAAAATATAAAATTTATTTATTGAGAACTCACTGTATGTTAGATACTATACTAAGTGCTTATATCTATAAACATATAAAATATACAAAGACCTACAGTGGTATATTTGAGAACATAAAAGAAGAATGCTGCAGCTCTTGAGTAGTGAGTAAGGGAGAGTGGCACAAATTTACACATTTGAGGTAAGAACCAGTTAGTCCTCCTTGTAAGCTTAGCTAAAGGATTTTGGATTTTATTTTAAGCTTCATGTAAAACCTTTGAATGGCATTCAAGTAGAAATATACTATGTTTCAAAAAAGAGTTGTTTCCAACCATATGAAAGTCTTAAATATGTCTTTTTAGAATGAGACCTAAAAAGAATACAGTGATTTTGTCTAACATGGAGGCAATACATGATTTTTACACCTATTACGAAGTTATATATAATTAAGCTCTAGTATATCTCTAATTGTAATTCCTGTAATAATAAAAGGATAATCTATTGGATTGGTTTAGTTTTTGTACTCATATGAAAAACAATGTCTTAAATGACATCTATAAATGTCTTATAGTTCTCTGATTCCAAGATGTTCATCCTTTTTGATGTTTAGAATTTCTTAAAAGAAAGTGAGGTATGAATCATAGATGATATTGCTATTGTTTGTTATAAAACAAATATTACTTCCACTTACATCTACCTGGGGTCTATATTTGGTAAGAGTGTTGTCAGTTCTTTCGTTGTGCATTCTATACCAGAGAAATGATAGACAGAGCCACATTCATAGAATATCAAATTCAACACCACACAATACCCATTCAAATGATAATAATCATATTCATCTTTCCGTCCCCCCTTTTGTTCATGTATCATGCCTTCCATTTTTGTTTTTTGCTACTGTTACTCTCATAATTACTCTCATAATTTCATCATTCATTAGCATATCTATCAGATTGTGAACGAGAAAAGCAAGAAAAATAAGTTGAAGCAAATCAAATTGTTTTATTATTCATTACCACTTCTCAAAACCAGCTGTAGGAGATTTAAAATTAATTTTTGAATAGATATTTTGCATTATATTAGTTTTAGCTAAAGCCCATATAACACAAAAATAACTTTATTTTTGAAGAAATGAAACTAGTGTTTTTGAGTTTATATATTTACTGGATTGCTCTTCCAATGATAAAAATAAAAGAATATTATATAAATATTCCTTCTATACTTCAATTAAGCAGTATTTATTAAGCTATTAGAAGTTTCCATAGCTGTAGAACGCCTACTATGGAACTAGAAGAAAAAGAAAGATAATTCTGATTTGGATCTCACTCTAAGGGAGGTTATGAAGGAAATAGGAAGTCTGGCTTCCTCACTTATAATAGATAATGAGGCAGTAAACCATCATTTAGTAATGTACTAATAGGAGGTTGTGCCTTTAGGTAGAGATTAGTTTATAAGAGTGAAGCCCAGAAGAATGGGATTAATGACCCTTTAAAAAATACTTCAGGAGCTCCTTACCAAATTAGTAAATAAATACTAGTAAATGAAATAAGAAATTATAAGACTTGACATAGTATATACATGTATCTTGATTCATATATTAGTTATTCTGGTACTTCCTTTCCAATAATGAATCCATTAGTAACAGACTAAAGAGATTAAAGATAGTTTCTTTGCTTTATCAAGCATGAAGTAAGTGGAGATTTGACTAAATGGTTCAAATTATAATATTATTATAGAAAATATAATTGATTTTATAGACTTAGGATTTTAATAGAATTAATACTATGACCTATTTTTTCTCCAAGGGACAAAACCCTCTAAACAAAACAAAGATAAATAAGACATCATTGTTAGGCCCCAGATTTTAAATTTCCTATGAAAAAAAAATTTTGAATATAAATTTTGTATCTGACTTGAGATAAGATCTTATCACTGGGGATCTATCAGTATGTTGGTAAATATGATTTACAATATTTTTTTATTTTTGGTTTTTGGCCGGGACTGGGTTTGAACCTGCCACCTCCAGCATATGGGGCTGGCCCCTACTCCTTTGAGCCACAGGCACCACCAGGTTTACAAATATTTTTTCCCTAAATTATTTTGTTAATAGGCCACATTATTTGGACAAAAAATTGAATAATAAATATATTTAACATATATGTAACACACGCCTAGTATGTTTAACAGATTGTATGTATTATATTTCCCCTCCTTTCTGTGAAAGCAGAATAATCTGGAAGTAATAAGACAACCACCACTATGTGTAAGAAAATAATGATAAATGCCTAATATTTATAAAAAAGTATGGCAAAACTATGATTACATATAAAATAAAAATATTTAAAATGTTGCCATAAAATATGAAATATCTAAAATTTGACACATAAAAGAATGATATTTTAATTGTAAAGTTGTTTTCCCTAAAGTGTAAGGTTTTATATATGGTGACAATGAGGGTGATGGATTCTATCTAGTTACTTATTTGTCCAAAGGGAACTATCCATATATACCCCCCAAAACAAACAAAACAAAACAAAAAACACTATTTTTTTGCTCCCTCAGAAAGTTTGAATAGGTTGTTTGAAATTCTTTACCAACATCTTCTTCCTGGAAAAACAAGTCATAGTTTATAACAATGTGTTATCAACTTGATTAAAAATAAAATACAATAAACACAAAATGAGAAAAAATAATTGACACATATAATTAAGATTTATATTATATGATTTCCTTTAACATTCTATTAAAATTACTAGTTGAATTAGGTAAAATGATATGCTTCACATAACCCAGTTAAAAAGTACTTAAATGTGTCTTGTACTACGTCTAAGTCAGTCTACACAAAGTCTAAACAACACATAGACAACTGAATAGTTCAATCAACCAACTCTTTAGGCTACATGATGCCAAATTATCAGTTTGACGTTTCCCTATTGAATTGGCCAGATATTTTACTTCTTTGTACACGTACCCTAAGAAAGTATCCAACTATTAACTGTCACATGATTGTACCCAGGAATGGAAATTCACATGCCTAGCCACATACATACAGGCAGGAATTATACCTTTTGCATAAAGATAAGCACACTTGTATAATTTTATTACAAGTCAGTAGCAATATTTTATTTTGCACAGGAATTATGAGGATATACTGTACTCACAGGAAACAGAATCTTGTTTCATCTAAGCTCTGATGAATTAAGGTAATGTATTATGCATAGGTTTTCTGTGTGTTTAAATATCTGTAATATGTAGTTATATATTCTTTTTTGAATTAGTAATATAAAGTTATTTTCTAATAGTAAAATTGTGAGCTCCAGGCTGAAATTTTATTTTATTTTTTATTTTTGAGACAGAGCTTGAAGCTGTCGCCTTGGGTAGAGTCCTGTGGCATCACAGCTCACAGCAACCTCCAACTCCTGGGCTTAAGCAATTCTCTTGCCTCAGCCTCCCAAGTAGCTGGAACTACATGTGCCTGCCACAACATCTGGCTACTTTTTGGTTGTAGTTGTCATTGTTGTTTGGCAGGCCCAGGCTGGATTCCAACTCGCCAGCTCTAGTTTGTGTAGCTGCACCTTAGCCGCTTAAGTTACAGATGCAGAGCACAGGCTGAAATTTTAAAGGTAAATGTGATGATAGATTTACAGTTCAAAGGAATATAAATCAACAGAAATGACCTAAAACCCCCAGCTGTTTACCTTACTGATCCAAGAAAATAAACACTGAAAACAAGCAGCTGCTCTGTAGTAGACTGTGGTAAAGTGAATCACTCTGAACATAATGAATTTATTTTCTTTTGTGCTTATTATAAAGTTGGCAACCTTTTTTAGGTATAAATATTTAAATGTAAGAATGAAGAGAAACAGCAAATGGTCCAACATACAGGAGAGAGCCAGCATCATTTCTGGGAATTTTGATGCCTAAGAAAGTTTGCTTTCAATTTTCAGTCCTTCTTTCAGAATTAGTTAGGATACTCTTCATCTCTAAGTTCCCATTGAACACAATTCAAAAATATAAATATTCTTGTGGCATATAAAGGAAAAGCAAAAGGGAATGAAAAAGAGTGAAAAAGAAACGCAGAGAAATAATGGTGGGAGAAAAATAAAAGAGAGTAAAGAGAGAAGAGGTGAGTGAAGGTGAAGCAAAGGGGAATAGGAGAAGGAGAGAGAGAAGAATCAACAGGGAGTAGTAGAGTATCAGGTAGAACAGCATTGACATTCTTGAAGTTTGGTGTAATAATAAGTAGCCATGGCCTAATTTGTCAAATGAAATAAAATTTACCATCCTCAAGGCAGTTAAGGAGTATCGGATATAAAGCTAGGTTAAACGAGTTCTTATGAAAAAGCACTCATACAAAAGCACTCAACTTGACAATATTCTTTCTTGAATTTACCACTACTTCCCAAAGTTGTCTTCCTTGTATACTTGCTAGCACAACAATATACTAAAGGCACTTTTCTTATGTAAGTCTTAAATCTCTCTCATTTTTTAATGACAATGCTAATAAAGAAGATTTTAGATAAAAAACAATTAGCGTACTATTAATCATGTCAGTGTTTTATAAGATTCTGGTATCAGAAAAGTCCCTGAAGGAATCAGCCTATGAGGAAAATGAGTGAAGAATTAAAAACATCAAAACTATAGCATGACTCAATTTAACTAGTGATAGCCACGATGCTTAGGTGTACCAAGCCATTACATTACTTGTGTTTGTTTGTTTGTTTCTGCCATTCATCTTCCATAAAAACGTTTTCAGCTAACTGGCTTTTAATAAGAGTTATAGATGCATTAAAATCATTAGAGCAGGGGCAACAACTAATAATATTTAGAGTTTGGTATGGAGATGGGAAAGAGGTATTTAGATTCTTGACAATTAAAGAAAGAAAGATAATAATAGATCAACTCTCATTCTTTTTAATTCTTTCTTTCTTTCTTTTTTTTTTTCTTTTGCAGTTTTTGGCGGGGGCTGGATTTGAACTTGCCACTTCCAGCATATGGGGCCAGCGCCCTACTTCTTTAAGCCACAAGGCACCGCCCTCAACTCTCATTCTTTTTTTTTTTTTTTTTTTATTGTTGGGGATTCATTGAGGGTACAAGAAACCATGTTACACTGGTTGCATTTGTTAGGAAAAGACCCTCTTACAATCGTGTTTTGCCCCCAAAAGGTGTGGCACACACCAAGACCCC
>CAUYON010144551.1:0-18096 GCA_963573935.1 Arctocebus calabarensis
GCCTGTAGTCCCAGCTACTTGGGAGGCAGAGGCAGGAGACTCGCTTGAGCCCAGGAATTGTAGGTTGCTGTGAGCTGCAAAGCCACAGCACTCTATCCAGGGTGACAGCTTGAGGCTCTGTCTCAAAAAAAAAAAAAAAAAAGAAAACAGTATGCTAAGTGAAAGAAGTCATCTATCAAAGCCTTCTTTTATATGACTGCATTTATGTGACATGTCCATTTATATGAAAAGCCTATGAGTAGGGAAATCTATGCAGATAGGAAGTTGATTAGTAGATCCCAGGGATTGGGGAGGGAGGAATGGGTAGTGACTGCTAATGGATACATTCCTTTTGGAATGGAGAAAATATCCTGGATTGGATGGTGGTGATGGTTGCACAACCTTATGAACACACTAAAAATCACTGAATGGTACACTTTATTTATTTATTTTCTTTTTTTTTGAGACAGAGCCTAAAGCTGTCCCCCTGGGTAGAGTACCATGGCATCACAGCTCACAGCAACCTCCAACTCCTGGGCTCAAGTGAGTATCCTCCCAAGTAGCTGGGACTACAGGCACCCGCCACAACGCCCGGCCATTTTTTTGGTTACAGCCGTCATTGTTGTTTGGCGGGCCCAGGCTAGATTTGAACCCGCCAGCTCAGCTGTATGTGGCTGGTGCCTTAGCCGCGTGAGCCACAGGCACCGAGCCTTTTGTTTTTGGTTGCAGCCGTCATCGATGTTTGGCGGGCCCAGGCTGGATTCAAACTCACCAGCTCAGGTGTATGTGGCTGGTGCCTTAGCTGCTTGAGACACAGGCACCAAGCCCTGGCTATTTTTCTTTTGTTGCAGTTTGGCCGGGCTGGGTTCGAACCCACCACCCTTGGTACATGGGGCCAGCACCCTACCCACTGAGCCTCAGGTGCTGCCCCCTACTTTATATTTTAATAATGAGGATTAAATAATAGTACTTTTGAAAATACTTTACACAGGGCAGCACAAAGAGAGTCACCCACCTGAGCCTAGTGCCAGGATTATAGGCATGGGCCACTGCACCCAGCCTAGATGTCTTTTTTTTTTTCTTAAGAGATAGAGTCTCACTTTATCACCCTTGGTAGAGTGCTGTATCATCACAGCTCACAGCAACCTCCAGCTCTTGGGCTTAAATGATTCTCTTGCCTCAGCCTCCCAAGTAGTTGGGCCTACAGCCCAAGCATTGTGGCGGGCCCCTGTGTTCCCAGCTACTCAGGAGACTGAGGCAAGAGAATCGCCTAAGCCCAAGAGTTGGAGGTTGCTGTGAGCTGTGTGACGCCATGGCACTCTAACAAGGGTGAAAAAGTGAGACTCTGTCTTTACCAAACAAAATTATCTAGGCTCGGTGGCTCATGTCTGTAATCCTAGCACTCTGGGAAGCTGAGGAGGGTGGATTGATTGAGGTCAGGAGTTTGATACCTGTCCTGAACAAGAGTGAGACACCCTTCCCCCCCATTGTTTCTATAAAACTAGCTGGGTGTTGTCGTGGGCACCTGTAGTCCCAGTTACTTGGGAGGCTAAGGCAGGAGGATTGCTTGAGCCCTATGAGGTTGCTGTGAGCTATGAAGCCATGGCACTCTACCAAGAGCAACAGAGTGAGACTGTGTCTCACAAAAAACAACAAAAAAGAATGCTTCTGAGTAAGGTTTAATTTAGATAATCCAAAGAATTAGAAGAATAAGTCTTTCATAGGTGGGGTGCAAAGCCCGCCTAGATATCTTTTTTTATTTTTTGTAGAGACCGAGTCTCACTTTATTGCCCTCTGTAGAGTGCTGTGACATCACACAGCTCACAGCAACCTCCAACTCCTGGGCTTAGGCAATTCTCTTGCCTCAGCCTCCCAAGTAGCGAGGACTACAGGCGCCTGCCACAATGCCAGGCTATTTTTTGTTGCAGTTTAGCCAGGGCAGGGTTCAAACCCACCACCCTTGGTATATGGGGACGGCGCCCTACTCACTGTGCCACAGGCATTGCCCAGCCTAGATGTCTTAATTAAGGCCAGGGTGGCGCCTGTGGCTCAAGGAGTAGGGCGCCTGCCCCATATGCCAATGGTGACGGGTTCAAGCCTGGCCCTGGCCAAACTACAACAAAAAAGAAAGACAATTAAAAAACAAAATTATCAGGTGGTGCCTGTGGCTCATCGAGTGGGGTGCTGGCCCCATTTACCGGAGGTGGTAGGTTCAAACCTGGCCCTTGCCAAAAAAAAGAAACTGAAAAAAATTATCTAGGCCCTGCAGGGTGGCTCATGCCTGTAATCCCAGCACTGTGGGAGGCTGAGGAGGGTGGATTGATTGAGGTCAGGAGTTTGAGACCTGACCTGAACAAGAGTGAGACACCCTTCCCCTCATTGTTTCTAAAAAACTATCTGAGTGTTGTCATGGGCACCTGTAGTCCCAGTTACTTGGGAGGCTGAGGCAGGAGGATTGCTTGAGCCCAATGAGGTTGCTATGAGCTATGAAGCCATGGCACTCCTCCAAGGGCTCAGGAGGGTGGATTGATTGAGGTCAGGAGTTTTTCTTTCTTTTTTTTTTTTTTTTTGTGAAGAAAGAGTCTCACTTTATCACCCTTGGTAGAGTGCCATAGCATCACACAGCTTACAGCAACCTCCAACTCCTGGGCTTAGGCGATTCTCTTGCCCCAGCCTCCAAGTGGCTGGGACTACATGTGGCCTGGCTATTTTTTGTTGCAATTTGGCAGGGGCCGGGTTTGAACCTGCCACCTTCGGTATATGGGGCAAGCACTCTACTCCTTTGAGCCACAGGAGCCGCACTGCACATTTTTTTTTTAGGGTCAGGTCTGGCTATGTTGCCCAGGCTGGAGTACAGTGATTAGTCACATGTACTATCATCACCCTTGACAACTTCAAACTCATGAGCTCAAGTGATTCACCTGCCTCAGCCTCCTATAGCTAGGACAACAGGTACATGCTACCACACCTGGCTAATAATTTACATGTTTATCAGAACCCATTTCCCATTCCCTTTGCTTTTGATAGGTGGCCACAAGCCTATATAAGTGCCATCCTGAAGTCAGCACCCAATCTGGTCTTCAGCCTAAAGCAGAGTTGTGAGGCCGAATGACAACCAAGTTTGCTAATTAGTACCATAACAGGTATTTGCAAAGTAGGTCAGCTCAGCCTCTGTTCACCTGTGTCTTTAGGGATTAGTCAAAAGAACAAGTACCCTGTCTCAGGTTACCAGCAGGAAGAGGTGTGGTAGGATCAAAAATTAGGTACCTACCTTCCATTTTGGTAGCAACACCCATTTTAATGAGTATCAAAACACCTTAGTCACTTCCATTTTATTTATGCTGCTCCCTTTCCAGGTATCACTTCCTTGGGCTCTGTCCCAGATAAGAGAAATCAGGCACCAAATCAAGTATTACTCTACAAATGAGTTGCGGAAAATGGCCACAATAGGTAAAGTAGTTTCTGGAGCCTTGTTTCCAAAAGTCATTTCTCTAGTCTCAATCCTCAGCCAGTCACATTCCTAATGCTTTGTCTGTTCTCTCATATGTATGATATCAGTGCCATTGGTAGGTGACAAGATTTCAGTATTGAAAGAATATGCCATGAGGACCGGGCGCAGTGGCTCACACCTGTAACCCTAGCACTCTGGGAGGCCGAGGCAGGTGGACTGCTTCAATTCATGAGTTCGAGATCAGCCTGAGCAAGAGCGAGACTCCATCTCTACTAATAGAAAAACTGAGGCAAGAGGATAGGTTGAGCCTTAGAGTTGGAGTTAGCTGTGAGCTATGACGCCACAGCACTCTACCCAGGGCAATAGCTTGAGACTCTGTCTCAAAAAAAAAAAAAGAATATACCACTGTTCAGTTAAGTAATCATAAAAATCTATGCATAACAGGCCAATGAGCCCTAGTAATATGTGCTACTTTATGAAAAACTTGGTATTCGGGGAGAAAACTGGCAAGGAAAACAGGGCAGCCCTCAGACCTAGGAGGATGAAGAATACTGCTAGGGTTCTTTGAAGACCCAGAGAAACATGTAACTGTGTAACCACCACAAATATCAGGTGATAAGAGTATTATTTTTCATCACATGTTCATTGTCACAGGCGGGGTGGGTGGGTGGGGAGCAGGTGTGTGTCTCCACAGTTACTTTTTTTCTCTGTTCAGAACTATAAACCTTTTCTTTCTAACAGGCTCTTTCGCTGAAGACAGGAAAAAATTGCTTCCTTCTCTTTGGTATTTGACCCATATCTTATTTCTTTGTGTTCCCTGCTGCTGTGTTGCTCAGTCAATCTGTGTACATTGGTATCTTCATCTTTGCACAATCCTTCTGTTTACTTAACCACCTCTATTATTACTCAGGAAGCCTCCCTCCCCTTTGTTCATACTGTTCGGACTGAGGTGTCCAACCAGCTGCATGCACATTATCGGAGACCTGTTTTGCTTATCTGTGGTGCTGGATATCACAAAAAGTATGTTCATCGGCTTTCATTAGTGTTTGTGTATTTAATATGTAATCCAAGACAACTCTTCCTCTTTCAATGTGTGGCAGAAAAGAAAAAAGGTTGGGGCTCAGCGCCTGTGGCTCAACGGGCTAAGGCGCCTGCCACGTACACCTGAGCTGGCGGGTTCGAATCCAGCCCAGGCCCGCCAAACAACAATGACGGCTGCAACCAAAAAATGGCCAGGCGTTGTGGCGGGCGCCTGTAGTCCCAGCTACTTGGGAGGCAGAGGCGGGAGACTCGCTTGAGCCCAGGAATTGGAGGTTGCTGTGAGCTGTGAAGCCACGGCATTCTGTCCAGGGTGACAGCTTGAGGCTCTGTCTCAAAAAAAAAAAAAAAAGAAATCCTGGCTCTGCGCCTGTGGCTCAATTGGCTAAGCTGCCAGCCACGTATACCTGAGCTGGTGGGTTCGAATCCAGTCCAGGCCCACCAAACAACAATGACGGCTGCAACCAAAAAATAGCTGGGCATTGTGGTGGGCGCCTATAGTCCCAGCTACTTGGGAGGCGGAGGCAGGAGACTCGCTTGAGCCCAGAAGTTCGAGGTTGCTGTGAGCTGTGATGCCACAGCACTCTACCCAGGGTGACAACTTGAGTCTCTGTCTCAAAAACAAAAAAAAAAGAACATCCTGAGCAAGAGGGAGACCTTGTGCCGACTAAAAATAGAAAAACTTATCCAGGCATTGTGGCAGGCTCCTGTAGTCCCAGCTATTTGGGAGGCTAAGACAGGAAGATCACTTGAACCCAGGAGTTTGAGGTTGCAGTGAGCTAGGCTGATGCCACGGCACTCTAGCCTGGGCAACACAGCAAGACTCTGTCTCAAAAACAAACAAACTGTGTAGCTTAGTGGTTACGGTGCTGGCCACATGCACCAAGGCTGGCAGGTTCAAACCTGACCCAGGCCTGCTAAACAATGACAACTGCAGGGCGGCGCCTGTGGCTCAGCGAGTAGGGCGCCGACCCCATATACCGAGGGCTGCGGGTTCAAGCCCGGCCCTGGCCGAACTGCATCAAAAATTAGCCGGGCGCTGTGGCGGGCGCCTGTAGTCCCAGCTACTCGGGAGGCTGAGGCAAGAGAATCGATTGAGCCCAAGAGCTGGAGGTTGCTGTGAGCTGTGACTCCACAGCACTCCACTGAGTGCGATAGAGTGAGACTCTGTCTCCACAAAAAAAAAAAAAAACCCAAAATATTATTAAAATGGCATTACTCCCAAAATTACTAGTCTATGAATGCATCACAATTCCTATCAGAATCCCCGCTGACCTCTATTTAGAAACTGACAAGCTCCTTCTAAAATTAATGTAGATACCAGGTATGGTGGCCCATACATACAATCCTAGCACTCAGGAGACTGAGGCAGAAAAATCCGAGACCAGCCTGAGTAGCAGTGAGGTCCCTTCTCTACTAAAAATAGAAAAATTAGCTGGGCACAGTGGCATGTGCCTGTAGTCTCAGCTACTCGAGAAGCTGACACAGGAAGAATGCTTGAGCCCACAAGTCTGAGGCTACAGTGAGCTGTAATAACACCACTGCACTCTAGCCTATGTGATAAAGTATCATTCCGCCCCCCAAAACAAATTACTGTGGAATTACAAAGGACCCAGAATAGCTAAAACAATCTTGAAAAAGAAGAACAAAGAAAAATACTTTTCCAACTGCACAACTTAGTAAATGAACAGAGTAGTATAGGTTGAGCATACAAAATCTCAAATCCAAAATCTAAACCTGAAATGTTTCAAAATCTGAAACTTTTTGAGTGCTGACATTATGCTCAAAGAAAATGCTCATTAGGAGCAGCACCTGTGGCTCAGTGGGTAAGGCGCTGGCCCCAGCCAACTAAAACAGCAGTAACAACTGCAACAAAAAATAGCTGGGCATTGTGGCAGGAGCCTGTAGTCCCAGCTACTCGAAGGCTGAGGCAAGAGAATCGCCTAAGCCCAGGAGTTGGAGGTTGCTGTGAGCTGTGACATCACAGCACTCTACTGAGGGCGACAAAGTGAGACTCTCTCTCAAAAAATTAAAAAAATAGAAAATGCTCATTGAAACACTTCAGACCTTTCTGGCTCGGCGCCTGTGGCTCAGCAGGCTAAGGCGCCAGACACGTACACCTGAGCTGACAGGTTCGAATCCAGCCCAGACCCGCCAAACAACAATGACGGCTGCAACCAAAAAATGGCCAGGCGTTGTGGCAGGTGCCTGTAGTCCCAGCTGGAGGTGGAGGCAGGAGACTCGCTTGAGCCCAGGAATTGGAGGTTGCTGTGAGCTGTGATGCCACAGCACTCTATCCAGGGTGACAGCTTGTGGCTCTGTCTCAAAAAAAAAAAAAAGAAACACTTCAGACCTTTCTATTGGGAGTGCTCAACCAGTAAATATAATGCAAATATTCAAAATTTGAAAAAGTGTGAAATCTAACACGCTTCCTGTCCCAACCATTTTAGGATAAAGGATACTCAATCTGTACTGCCACAGGGATAGACTAATCAATAAAATAGGATTAAGAGATGACTGGCCTGCCCGGTGACTCATGCCTATAATCCTAGCACTCTCTCTGGGAGGTTACAGTGGGTAGATCACTTGTGCTCAGAAGCTCGAGACCAGCCTGAGTCAGAGCAAGACCCCATCTGTAAAAACAGCCAGATGTTGTGGCAAGCACCTATAAATCCAGCTACTTGGGTGGTGCCTGTGGCTCAGTGAGTAGGGCGCCAGCCCCATATAACGAGGGTGGAGGGTTCAAACCTGGCTCCAGCCAAACTGCAGTAAAATAAAAGCTGGGCCTTATAGTGGGTGCCTGAGTCCCAGCTACTCAGGAGGCTGAGGCAAGAGAATGGTCTAAACCCAGGAGTTGGAGGTTGCTGTGAGCTGTGATGCTATAGCACTCTACCAGGGGTGATAAAGTGAGACTCTGTCTCTATAAAAAAAATAAATAAATCCAGCTACTTGTGAGGCTGAGGCAAGAGAATCGCTTGAGCCCAAGTGTTTAAGGTTGCTGTGAACTGTGATGCCACAGCATTCTATTGAGGGAAACAAACGGACTCCCTCTCAAAAAAAAAAGAGGAGTTGTAAACAAAACCATGTGTTTTTGGTTAACAAATCTTCAACAAGAATACCAAGACCATTCAACAGGGAAAGAATAGTCTCTAAATCAACATTTATCTAAATAACATATATAAATGGCCAAGAAGCACACAAAAAGATGAAAAGATATTCTACATCGTTCAACATCAGGAAAACACAAATCAATATCACATTCTGATAGCATTTCATATGTAGATTGGTTGGTTATAATTGTAATTAATTAACTGATTAATCAATTATTGAGGCAGGGTCTCAGTTTGTTGCCTAGTGTAGAATACAAGGGTGGCATTAGAGCTTACTAGAACCCCAAACTCTCAGCCTCAGAAAATCTTCGTGCCTCAGCCTCCTGAATAGCTGGGACTTACAGGGCGTGACACCACAGCCAGCTAGTTTTTAAATTTTTTTGTAGAGACAAAGTCTCTTTATGTTGCTCAAGCTGGTCTTGAACTCCTGGCTTCAAGTGATCCTCCTACTTTGGCCTTCCAAAGTGCTGGGATTATGGATGTGAAGTACTGTGCCCAGTCTGATTTTTATTTTTTTATCTTACATTTTGTGATTATAGGTATGAGTCCCTGTGCACAGAATGGCTATAATTTTTTTTTTAGAGACATAATCTCACTTTATCGCCCTCGGTACAGTGCCGTGGAGTCACACAGCTCACAGAAACCTCCAACTCCTGGGCTTAGGCAATACTCTTGCCTCAGCCTCCCAAGTAGGCCGCCACAATGCCCAGCAATTTTTCTGTTTTTGCAGTTCAGCTGAGGCCGGGTTTGAACCCCCCACCTTCAGTATATGGGGCCGGCGCCCTACTCGATGAGCCACAAGCACCACCCGAATGGCTATAATTTTTGAAAAGAGGAGAAAACAAATGTCGTTGAGGATGTGGAGAACTCTAAAACTCACACATTACTGGTGAAAATGTAAAATGATGCAGTTACTTTGGAACAGTGCAGTAGTTCCTCAAATGATTAAACATATGATTGGCAATTACCATTAAGGTATATGCCCAAGAGAAATGAGAAGATATATCCACACAAAAACTTGTACACAATGTTTACAAAAGCATTATTCATAAGAGCCAAAAAAAGAACACCACTGAATGGCCATCAGCTGATGGATAAACAAAATGTGGTATATTTATTCAATGGAATATTATGTATCCATAAGAAAAAAATGAAGTACTGGTACATGCCAAAACATGCATAAGCTGGAAAACATTATGCTAAGTGAAAAAAGCCAGTCACAAAAATGATACCCAGGGTGTTCATAAAGTTCAAGTGTTCAATTTGTACATGAACTTTATGGCCACCCTATATAATATGATCTCATTTATATGAAATGTCCAGAAAAGCAAATTTATACAGACAAAAAATAGGTTAGTGGTTGCTTAGAGCTAGGCTAGATAAGAAGATAGAGGGTGATATATAAAGAGAAAAGAGAGATAAAAGTGTTCTAAAATTAACGCTGGTGATAACTGTATATATCTGTGAATATACTAAATTCTACTGAATGGTATACTTTAAATGGGTATATTGTTTTTTTGAGACAGAGCCTCAAGCTGTCACCTGGATAGAGTGCTGTGGCATCACAGCTCACAGCAACCTCCAATTCCTGGGCTCAAGCGAGTCTCCTGCCTCCGCCTCCCAAGTAGCTGGGACTACAGGCACCTGCCACAACGCCCGGCCATTTTTTTCTTTTTTTTTTTGGTTGCAGCCGTCAGTGTTGTTTGGTGGGCCTGGGCTGGATTCGAACCCGCCAGCTCAGGTGTACGTGGCTGGCGCCTTAGCCCGTTGAGCCCCAGGCGCCGAGCCCACATCTTTATCTTTTCCAGGCACAGTTGTTACCACCTTTCTCATGCCTTCCCTGACTCCCCAGCAGAATCAACCGCTCCTCTTCCTGCAACCACGCAGAGCTTGGTCCGGACACCGATAGCTCTTCTCCCGTTTAACTCTTGTTATTGCTAGGCAGAGGGCTCCTGTGCAGAGAGTCAGGCGGGGTGGGAAAGGTGACAGTCTCCTCCCCGGGCTGCTGGCACTTTCCGAGTCCTCTCCATTCATCTTCCTGGGGACTTGCCGTTTGCTCCTCTTTTCCGAGGCAGATGGTTGAAGATGCTTGACTGGGTTTTTGAGTTGAGTGTGAATGTGGTCTAATTACCTCGCAGCTATTTGGGGGTTGCCATGGGCTGAACTGTGTGCCCCTAAAATTCATGTTGAAGCTCTGAACCGCCTATGGGACTATACTTGGCAATAGGAAGTTTAGGTTAGTAATTAAGGTCAAATAAGGGTAGGGCTCTAATCTGATAGGGCTGCTGTACTTGCAAGAACAGTAAGAGATACCAGAGACATGTCTCTGTGCACATGGACAGAGACAAATTCACGCAAGGACAGATCAAGAAGGCAGCTGTCTGTAAGCTAGGAAGAGAGCTCTCACCAGGAATGAATCTGCCGGCATCTTAACTGGGGGCTTCCAGACTCCAGAACGCAGGCAAAACACATTTCTGTGGTTCAGGCTACACAGTCTATGGCATTTTGTTATGGAGCCTGAGCAGACAAACACAGGGCCTTTCCCAGGAGTCCCTTCTTTTGTCTGGCTGTGCTGATGGTGGGGCCTCGGTGGCTCATTTGTCACTAGCTCTTCTTTGCACAAACAGCCTGGCTCAAATTCCTCCTGACACCTGTCCTCCGAAGGGGGGTGTGTAGAGATCCCTTAAGGAGGCCTTTCTCACTGATCAGTGACAGGGAGAGGAACAAGCCTCTTTCTGTTTTTCAGGAACTTTTAGAAGCTGGGAAGAGTCTGAGATTTCCCCATACTTGCAATCTAAAACGTTAGCCTGCCACACATTTGTGGTTGCCGGCAGAAGACAGGAGACTCCTGACTCAGAGACAAAGGACTTCATTACTTATGACAACAGCAGTAACCAAATGTCAGTGTTTGTGTTTGTCTCACTGGTCTCAGGTCCTGAAGGACAATGTGACAAGGGTCAGGAGCTGCCTGCAGAGCACAAGTGGTTTTCCCAGTGAAGCAGCTCAAGCTTATGGAGCCCAAGTCTTTTACAGTGGGTGGTAAGTTTGCCTGAACTTGGCTCTGGGGGAGGACACTTTCATATTGGACAAAAAACAAACCTGCTATTTGCTGCTGAGGGAAACGCTATTGCTCTTATAAACTAAACATAAAATCCTAAGCTCGCTGCTAACTGAAGGGACCCCTCTTGGCAAAGGGACCCCAGAAACACCTTGAAACCGAGTTCGTAGCCATAATGGGATGGGAGAGGAAAAGCACAATTACATGTGTATAATTTTTCCTTCATAAATATTCATGACTCCTCCTCTAGCTCATTAAATATGTATATATAAACCCCCAATCAGTATAAAATATACTGCCTTTTATTTCTTCTTTGAATCACGTGTGCCTGGCTTCTGCCTGGGGTTCTGCTTCCCAACATGTTGGAACAGCCACCCCGCATGTTGCTACCTTTTATGAGAAATAAGTCTCTCCTTTCTCCAAAGTATAGACCACGTGATTCATTTTAACAATTCTTTGATTTTTTTCATTATCATGACTTTTATTAACACTCCGTTCCAAGGCCGTTTGCCATACAAATATCCTGGTAGTGAATCTACTGAGATAAATATTCTAGTGTCTCTGCCCATCTCATCGAATCCTGACCGCACCTAAACAGTTTCCATAAGCTACACTATTTATTATCCTTGTGAAATATTTTTTTCTAGTTAGTGGAGATTGTCTTGGGACCTACACTTGAATACAAATGAGTCTTATGTCCTACCACTGCACAATATGTCTGTCGTGAAATATAGGCTTCATTATTATTCAGGTATTATTCAGAAGACAACTGCCATTGGAAAGATGGTTTGTTACAGTTCTGAGACAAGGGGGCTGGGGGAGCCACATCACAGCAGGTGGGGAGCCCAGGGAGAGGGGGGAGCAGAGGGCAGGGACCTTGATTGTGGAAGGAGCAAGTGACACGGGGAGCAGGGTCAAGATTGGCTAGTGTGAATAATTTCAGCAGCCCTGGGGCACAGAAGCTATTCCTAGTCACCAGGAGCCTGTCCCTGGGGTGAGGACAGTGGCCCAGCGTGTGGGAGCTCAGGGGAGGAGGTGGCCAGCTGTGAAAGCTGGTTTGCATGTGAAAGGGGTGCTCTCTAGGGAGTTCTTTCTTTCCCTTCAATCAGAACTGGCTAACCCTGGGAGGGGCAGTTCCTCCACAGTCAGGAAAGCCACAAGATACTGGAGCATCAGAATAAAAACATGTGCTTGGCATGACATCAATTAAAAACAAAACCTCCCTGTGAAGGCCCAACTCCAGGAGATGGAGTTAGACTAACTGGGCACCCTGACACCTCCCCAGGAAGACCCAAGTCCAGGAGATGGTGGAGGACAAACCAGGCACCCTGTCACCTCCCTGTGAAGACCCACGTCCAGGAGACAGAGGAGGACTAACTGGGCACCCTGTCACCTCCCCGTGAGGACCCACGTCCAGGAGATGGTGGAGGACTAACTGGACACCCTGTCTGACTTCACTCAGCTCTCTCCTTTGCTCAAGCCAGAAGCAGTTAGCAGGGTATCAGCTAAAGTATCTCTAGAATTTAAAAAGCATGTCACTGTTTTGAGGGTCAGTCAATGGACAAGTTTATACTGAGGAACCACCAGGCGTGAGGCACTGTGCTGGGTGCCGGGGAGACGGAGTGAGCCACATGCACCTGTGCTGCCTCCTGGGGCTCGGGGTCCTGCTGCTGGAGCCCTATAGCCAAGCCCAGAGCAGCCCCTGTGCCACCTGAGTAGCATTCCCCTGTCTTCACAAATCAAAGGTGCCTTTCTCTGGGACATACCGGAGCCTGAGCCTGGAGACACCGCAGACCTGTGACTGCATGGCGTCTGGGCAGGAAGAAAGATTGTCTTTGAACATCTGTGGGCCAGCAGCACTGCCAGAGTCTTCTCAGCAGCCTGGGTGACTAGTCTGGATGCTCCCGGGGTGATTCCCTCTCGGCTTCAGATGTCACTGCGTGGTGACATGTGATGGACAGTCCCTCCTGGCAGTGCTCCGGTGTGCTCTTTTGGGAAATGTTTTCAAGCATGTTTGTAATTTGTAATCAGATCGGGGCATCTGATTTGGGGATTCTCCTCTGCTATTGGTCCTTCTCCCTCCCCGCACCACATTCTCCAGAGATGCGGCAGAGACTGCTCCAAGCAGTGCCCTCTCTCTCGGGCCAGGATGAATTGCAGCCATTGACTAAGTCACAGAGAAGGGCCCAAGAAAATGTGGGACACTCATGGTTATGCAAACACAAACTTCTCACAAAATACACATCAAAGCCCTCAATGTTAAACCATGTGGCGGTAAGATGTCTCAATCTGGGCTTCTGGCAGCTACTATGATCGTCTTAAAGAGATGCATTAATGAGATATTAACATCGCAAGATTGTTTTTAGACCATTTCTCCATCAGCTTTGGCCTTGCGATTGTGTGAGGAAGCCATGTTCTTGGAGTCTGGGGTAAGCATGAAAAAACAACACGATCACCGGAGGTTAGGAAGGGCCTGTGAGGTGCTTGCTTCTGAAGACAAATTCCAAATTAAGTGATAACACCTTGACATATGCCAAAACGTTAGGTCAGATGCTGTTGTTCAGGCAAGTGTTTCCAAACCTGGGTAATTAACAGAGTTATCTGGAATGCTGGAAATCCCAGTTTCTGGGCTCTGCTTTCGGCTGCTGTGATAGCCCGGGTTGGGCATGGAGGCGAAGAGCTGTATTTTTCAAAAATCGCCCAGGTACCTGTGATGATGAGCCTGGTCTGGAACCATCAGTGTGGTCTGAGAGTCCTGCTGTTCTGGGTGGGGGCCTTGTTAGAAAGGCCAGCTCTGGAACTTTGCAGGATCCCCACTGGACGATCATGCCCACAAAAGCCCAGAAAGCACCAGTTGATATCACAGGCCCGGTGAAGCACTTGGGAGAAAAGGACGCTCTTACTCAGGAAAGTGTCTATGGAGAAGTCGGGACATGCGGAGGGTGCAGAAGGCAGAGGGCACCCCCTGCTCATATGTGGGCAAAGAAGCAGCAGAGGCTGTAACACAACAAAAAAACAGAAGAAAAACAGATGAAGAGTGTTCTGGAATACCAAAAGATAAAACACAAACCCGATTCTCTTGCCATGCTGTAATCAATTAGTTATTCGTGATCTTTGTATGTAGGGCTACTTTCCTAGGTATTATTTATTTATTTATTCGTTCATTAGTTGTTTCGGAGATAAGGTCTCACTCTGTCCCCCTGGTTAAGTGCTGTGGCATCATCATAGCTCATTGTAACCTCAAACTCTTGATCCTTCCTGCCTCAGCCTCCGGGGTAGCTGGGGCTACAGGTGTGCACCACCATGCCCAGCTAATTTTTCTATTTTTTATTGAGATGGAGTGTCGCTCTTGCTCTGGCTGGACAGAGGGGTAAAAGCCAGTATTTGTTAACAGAGCTGTATGATTTGCGTATGATAGGAAAAAGAAGACAATACCTTTATTTGAGTAGGGATGAAATACTAACATGTATTATAGATTTTGGAGGAAAGGAAAGAGGTTGTTCTTGCAAGTCAGCTGGGCCTCATTTATGAACGCAGGGTCGAAACGACGCCCTGTTATGACTTGGGATGTGAGGCTGAGGATATATCACAGCCAATGCTCTGATCTTGAAATGCCGTCATAGGGTGAAGCTTGCACTGGCTGCCAGGAGGTTGGACATTCTTATGAGACCTGGGTTGGCTCCACCTTTGTGACCTGTCCTGGGCAGGACGTCCAGTGTCCCTCCAGTCATGGTGGCAGTGACAATTCCTCTGAAGATTTTAAAGATGTCCACATAGACCAGGGGTCCTCATACTATGGCCCACGGCCACATGTGTTAGTGTGAATTGTATTTGTTCCCATTTTCTTTTTTACTTCAAAATAAGATATGTGTAGTGTGCATAGGAATTTGTTCACAGTTTTTTTTTTTAAAACTATAGTCTGGCCCTCCAACGGTCTGAGAGACCGTGAATTGCCCCCCTGTTTAAAAAGTCTGAGGATGCCTGACATAGACAAACCACTAAATTAGATAACTCACACAGTACTCACAGAACCGGCTCACCTGAATTTTGTGATTCTAAAAAAAAAAAAAAAAAAATTCACTGGGGCATCACAGCTGACGTAGATTGCCAATGTTCTTGAAGTTGTAGGAGTTACTACTGTAGGCCATTGCTACTGTGGCCAGAACATGTTAAGACACAGAAGGGGCATAAATTAAATAGAGACTGTGACCAAGCAAGCCACAGTGGTTTACTTTTGAGAGCAAATCACATTTAAATGAACCTCAAAAAATTACTGTTAGATCTTGTGGGAGTGACTAGAGTTTTGGAAATGCAGTTTGGGGTGGGCACTCCTAAACCCCCAGACTCTGAGGGGTGGAGCTGGTAGTGCGTCCATGGGGTTCAGAGCTGCGGCTCTGGAGTGAGGCGAGAGGCGAGATCAGCCGCCCTCCCACCTGCCAGCCATGTTGCTGTGATCCGTCTACTTGACCTCTCCGAGCTAGTTCTGTAAGTAAAATTGGGATCATATGTCTAATTTACAGGCAGTTACAAGGATGAGATAATGTGCACAGAAGGCTTAGCTCCATGCATGGTACGTAATAACAATGTAAGCTATTATTAATCTTTCCGGTATCTGATCATTCTGTTTTCAGATTATCCACCAGAGGGTGCCAAATACCAGCCCAAAACTTGAAAAAGCTGCTCGGTTTTTTTTCCCCCTCACAAACACAAGCTCTCAAAATCCTAAGCATTGATGTCTGAGAAAAAGGACTTCGCAGACTTTCCATTTGTTTGTCCCATCACCTTTGAGAAGTCTTCCATCTAAAATAAAACGCTCAACCTCAAGGCTATTAGTTTAAATCAAAGAATTCCTACAGATGCATGGACAGTGTGACTTGGCGGTGACTTCAACTCACAGCAGACGATGGAGCTGCAAGACCAGGAGGCCTGAAGCAAGGAGTAAGAGAAGCATTGTTTACAGAGAACTTAAACACAAAAGTCTTCATTTTTTTTTTTTTTTTGAGACATTCTGTTGCCCTGGCTAGAGTATAATAGTGTCATCAGAGCTCACTGCAACCTCAACCCCCTGGGCTCAAGTGATCCTACTGCCTCAGCCTCCTGAGCTGGGACTATAAATGCCCTTGGCTAATTATTCTGTGTTCAGTAAAAATGGGGTCTTGCTTTTGCTCAAGTTGGTCTCAAACTCCTGAACTCAAGAGATCCTCTTGACCTCCCAGAGTGCTAGGGTTACAGGTGTGAGCCACAGCACCTGGCCAAGAGCAAAATTCTTAACCATATTAGTCCCAATTGGATCACTGTCAAGGCCAGTGTTGTAAAAGTTAAAGTACAACCACCTGGTTTTGTAGTCATCATACATGAGGATCTGTATTTGTCCTGTAGACAATTTGAAGAGTCACCCATTTCATATATATATCCATAATCTTTGCTGAAAATTGCAAATGAAATGTCCTTTCTCAGGGTGCGCAAATCATGCACAAAATGTAGCATTTACATTTAATGCCCACTTCTTATACCTTTTTATCTATAGGTAGGCATCATGATTTGCATCAACACATCTGTGATTAGCACTAAGTCTGGATGTAAATGGTGGAGTATCAGGATTGTAGACACAGACAAAAGATAAAGTATAGAGACAGCCTTCAGTGAGTAATGACTTGTGTGTCTTCTGTTAGGTTATCCATAACCAAAAACTTTTCCATTTTGGATGATTTCTTTCAGTAGACCTTATGTTTGTGTCTTGACTGAATGCATCTTTTTTTTTTTTTTTAGACAGAGTCTCACTTTGTCACCCTTGGTAGAGTGCCGTGGTGTCACAGCTCACAGCAATCTCAAACTCTTGGGCTTAAGTGATTCTCTTGCCTCAGCCTCCCAAGTAGCTGGGACTATAGGCACCTGCCACAATGCCTAGCTTTTTTTGTTGTTGTTGCAGTTGTCATGGTTGTTTAGTGGCCTTGGCTGGGTTCTAACCCGCCAGTCTTGGTGCATGTGGCCAGTGCCGTAACCACTGTGCCATGAGCGCCGAGCTGACTAAATGCATCTTGAGAAACTTTGATTTCTAATAACCTATAGATGGTACCATTCAAGAGTCTTACTTTTGGGATACAAGGTTCACTTGGATCCCTAATGCAAATTATTTTATATTAATTTGGGCACCCCAAGATCTACTCGTGCAGTCACCGTAGTCTGAGGAGGAGCAGGCAGAACAAATCCCCTTCCTCCAGGATCTGCATCTTGGTTTTCCTCCAGATAGGGACAACTTACTGATGAGAACACTGGACAGCTCAGTCTGATCTTTCACAAAAGTGGAAATAGCAGAATGTACCAACTTACAGTTAGGGTGATTATCATCCAAACTGGAGCACTTTTGAGAGTCAGATGGGGCAGGAGGGGGCGGAAGTGAACAAGAACTGTGACCACAGGCATAAACCAGAACTGGCCTAGCCTGTGGCCCAGGGGCTCTTTGATAAGGATTCAGGGCTTTTCTTGTTCAAGGGGATGAATTTTCGTGAGTCTGAAAAATGAAGGAGAAAGCTAAGACAGTCCAATTCCATCCACCAGGTGAGCCAATTTGGTTTTGACAATTCTGTTGATCTGTTCTACATTTTCTTCATTTGGGAAATGTTGATGTAGACGGGGATAGGAAAATTTGTAAACCACCTCAGGAGCCTGTGTTATAGCCTTAAGAACTTGCTCCAAAAATCAGGTGCCGGGGAGATTGAAGTTATTCTCCACGTTGGAACCATGGACAGGCTGTATTAATGTCTCTGTAGTGTATGACAGGTGCTGTATGACAAGGCAAGACTCCACCTGTTCTGAAAACACACCCTTCCTTAGGAGAATACATTGGGTAAGTGCTGAAATCAGACTCACAGGGAGACAGTGGTCCTTGCTAATGTCTTCTGCACAGCTTTTTAGGTTTTCTAGGTTATGCTGGCTACAAGTGAGACCATTAGTTAGGTAAATGAGGATTTAACACATTAACTACCATTCAAGGTATATTTAACTTACACTAGTTTTGAGCCTAGGGCCTTATGAAGCCTATATAACTCACACATCTCTTGTGCATTTCGTATATATATAGCTATCTCTTCAACCAAACTTTATAATTTATTAGGAGTATTAAGTGAACGTAAAATGTGGATTTGTATACTTTGCTGTACTTGCTTTTTCTAAAATATTAAAACTCTTTAAATTTGACTTCATTTTTTTTTTTTTTGAGATAGAGCCTCAAGCTGTCACCCTGGATAGAGTGCTGTGACATCACAGCTCACAGCAACCTCCAACTCCTGGGCTCAAGTGAGTCTCCGGCCTCTGCCTCTCAAGTAGCTGGGACTACAGGCGCCCGCCACAACGCCCGGCCATTTTTTGGTTGCAGCCGTCATTGTTGTTTGGTGGGCCCGGGCTGGATTTGAACCCGCCAGCTCAGGTGTACGTGGCTGGTGCCTTAGCCCGTTGAGCCA
>CAUYON010144553.1:0-10243 GCA_963573935.1 Arctocebus calabarensis
GGATTAAATGTGGAACCCCTATTTCCTATGCGTAGGTCAATTTCTTGTGAATTTCCTAGGCCTCAATTCCATGAATGGGCTGTATCCATTCATTGATACATTCATTCACCTTGCCCCTGGTGGAAGGGACTGTATTCATTCATTTCCTGGCCAAAGAACCCATACCTATACTGCCACAAATATTCCAAAACATTGAGAAGGAAAGAGCCTTCATCAGCATGATCTACGAAGTAAACATCATCCTGATACTAAAAACAGGAAAGGGCCCAACTAAAAAGAACTATAGACTAATTTAACTAAAAAATATTGATGCAAAACTATGCAACAAAATCTTGGCTAGTAGATTGCAGCTACACATTTAAAAAAATTATATATCACAATGAAGCAGGCTTCATTCCAGGGATTCAAGGCTGGTTTAACATATACAAGTCCATAATTGTAATTAACCATATCAATAAACAAAAATGAAGACCATAATATCCTCTCAATAAATGCAGAAAAAGTATTTGATAAAATTCAGCACCCTTTTCTAAGAAGAACACTTAAGAAAATAGGCATGGGGGCACCTTACTAAAACTGATTAAAGCCATCTATGATAAACCCACAGCTAATATCATACTGAGTGGAGTAAAACTGAAAGCCCTCCCACTTAGAACTGGAACCAGACAAGGATCTGTCAACTAGATCCTCAATTGCCACTGCTACACAACATAGTGCTGGGAATTCTGGCCAATGGAACCAGGCAAGAGAAGGATATAAAGGGCATAAAAATGAGGACAAAGAAGGTCAAACTTTCACTCTTTGCTGATGATATGATCTTAGAGAACTCCAAAGACTCAACAACAAGACTCCTGGAAGTGATCAGGAAATACATTCATGTCTCATGGTATAGAATCAATGTTCACGAATCAGCAGTGCTTGTATATAACAATAACAGCCAAGTACAGAAACTAATCACAGACACAATTCCCTTCATAGTAGCTTCAAAGAAAATTCAGTAACTAGGAATATACCTAAAAAAGAGGTGAAGGACCTCAACAAAGAGAATTATGAAACCCTTAGAAAAGAAACAGTAGAAGACACTATCAAACAGAGGAACATACCATCCTCTTGGCTGGGGAGAATCAACACTATTAAAATGCCTTTACTGCCCAAAGTGATCTACAGATTGAATGCAATCACCATTAAAATACCAACATCATAATTTGAGAAGCTAGAAAAAATAGATCTTCATTTTGTATGGAACCAGAAAAAAACCTGTATAGCCAAGGCAACTTTTAGTAATAAATACAAAGCCAAAGGAATCAGTCTACCAGATTTATATTACAAGTTCACAGTGAACAAAACATCATGGTTTTACACTAAAATGGAGACATAGACATATGGAACAGAATAGATAACCAAGAAATGAAAGTAGTCTCTAATAGCCATCTGATCTTTGATGAACCAAACAAAAGCACACACTGGGGAAAAAAATTTCTGTTCAATATTGGTGCTGTGGGAACTGGATAACCACATGTAAAAGACTAAAACTGGACCTACACCTTTCACTACTTACAAAAATTGATGGATTTTTTATGGATCTCAAGGTGGATAAAAGATTTAAATCTAAGGCAAGAAGTGATAAAAGTACTAGGAGAAAGTGTGGGAAAAATTCTTGAGGCTGTCAGCCTGGGGAAAGATTTTATGAAGAAGACTTCAGTGGCAATTGCAACAACCAGAAAAACAAACAGATGGGATTTAATTGAGCTGAAAAGCTTCTGTACAGTTAAGGATACAACAATTAAAGCAAATAGACAAACTTCAGAATGGGAAAAGATATTTGCATGTGACAAATCTGACAAAGGCTTTATAACTAAGATCCATAGAGAACTTAAATTCATCAACCAAAAAAGAATAATCCCATCTATCACTGGACAAAACACATGAACAGAATGTTCTCTGAGGAAGAGAGACAAATGACTAACAAACATATGAAAAATGCTCATTATCCCTAATTATCAGAGAAATGCAAATCAAAACCACCCTGAGATATCAACTAACCCCAAAGAGAATAGCCCACATCGCAAAGTCCCAAAGTTGCAGATGCTGGCATGGATATGGAGAGAAGGGAAGACTTTTACACTGTTGGGACTGTAAATTAATACAGCCTCTATGGAATAAAATATGGAAAATCCTCAAAGAACTCAAATTAGACTTACCATTTGATCCCACTATTGCATTACTAGGCATCTATCCAGAAGCAACAAAATACTTTTATCATTTTGTATTTTGATACAAATTTGTTCTAGATTGTTTATTGCAGCTCAATTTACAATTGCCAAGATGAAAACAACCTAAATCCCATCAACGGAGGAATGGATTAAAAAACTGTGGTATATGTAGTATATATCATTGAATACTGTTCAGCCATTTAAAACGATGGAGACTTTACATCTTTTGTTTTAACCTAGACAGAGATGAAACACATTCATCTTAGTAAAATATCACAAAAATGGAAAAGCAAATATTCAATATACTAAATACTTTTATGAAGCCAGCAGACAATCTAATACATACCCGTGTAAGAGAAAAAGTCAATTTATTCAATTGGGGGAAGGAAGAATGAGGGAGGGAGAATAAGGGAGGGAATTGGTGTGCTCCCACTTAACAGGCACAATGTAAGTGTATATGGCACAACTTTTGGGTATGGGATATGGCACAACTTTTGGGTATGGGACACAACCACAAGAGGGACTCTACCTTATAAATGCAAATATTATATCCTAGTTGTTTGTACCCTCAAATTAACCTGAAATAAAATAAAATTAAAGATAAAATTTAAAATGGCCACAAAACAATAGGAGGAAAATAATCTACATGTGTAGGGGAGTACAAAGAAAGGGCAAGATACTCAATGGGAAGTATCAGAGAAGACTTCTGCACAGAAATGATTTCTAAACTAAGAACTGAAAATGGACAGGTATCTTCTGTGGGAATGGTGGTAGAAAGTATTCAGAATATAGCACACTGATTAATTGAAAGAAGTTTAATGGATAATTTAGCACAAGTCTACTAAATTTCCGCTAATAACAACGAGCTATAATTGAACTATTAAAAAATACATAGACTCAGGTTCAAAGCTAAGAGCATGAGATCCTTGACAGCAGAAATCAGACTGATAAATGTTTTACCTTTTTTCTTATCCTACTATTACTCCAGCAGGTAATACTGTGCACAGAATAGGCTCTCTTTGAGTAAATTGGTGAATGAATAAATATATGAAGGAAGGAACTGCAACCCATAAATGTTAAAGATCTCATTTATATTTCCACAGTGTCTTACACACAGAGCTCAAAAAAATTACTTAATGACCCCTTGGGCGAATGATCTCACACTTTTCCCAAATTACAAGCTATATAATTTATCCTACTTCAACATTCATTTGACATTAGTATGTCTATCAATATGAAGCAATAATGATTTTATTCCATTACATTTTCTTTTCTTTTTTTTTTTTTTTGTAGAGACAGCGTATCACTTTTTTGCTCTGGGTAGAGTGCCGTGGCATCACACAGCTCACAGTAACCTCCAACTCCTGGGCTTAGGCAATTCTCTTGCCTCAGGCTCCCCAGTAGCTGGGACTGTTTTTTGTTTTGTAGTTAGGTCAAAGCCAGGTTTGAACCTGCCACCTTTGGTATCTGGGGCCGGCGCCTTACTTGCTGAGCCACAGGTGCCACCCTTTAATTTCTTTTTATTTTTACATACACATGTGTTTATTAGGTTTCCATGTTTTGCCTTCACAGAATTAAAAAGGCTTAATATTTAATAACAGTAACAGTGTTTAAGATAAGTACTAGAAACAAAAACCTCAAAAAGAATGAAAGAAAATAAATACATTCAGAAGAGAAATGAGACTATTATTGCATTGAAATATTAAGCAATGTTAATAATAATAATGCAAAGAAAGTAACATTCACATTGTCAAATAAGAGTATCTCTATTATAGAATGTTTTAACTCTGAGGCTCAGTATGGAGTCATCAGTTAACTTATTTTTTTTCCAAAGTCTCAAAAAAATAGACAACTAATATTTATAAATAAAAGTAAAAGATACTTTCAAAAACCAGATCATGCCAAATCTCATAGACAAAAGAAAAAGAAGAAATAATTCAAAGTCATTCTACTTAATCAGGATACACCTGATATTAAAATTAGAGAAAATATATTGTTATAAAGGGAAATTACAAATATATTTCACTTATAAATGAGGATGCAATATCCTAAGCAACATATTAACAAGTTGAATTAAAAATTAATATTTAAATAACATACTTTGGTCAAAATTGAATCCAGTTTATGTAAGAATTAGTCCACTATTTTCTATTCTTTTTTTGTTTTCTTTCCCTCACCCCCTCCCTCCTTCTCTCTCTGTTTGCTCTCCCTTTCCCCCATGTCCCACTGAGTCATTAATTGTCAATTGTCCTCATATCAAAGTTGAATACATAACATTCATGCTTCTCCATTCCAGTGATGTTTCACTAAGAATAATGTATTCCACCTTCATCCAAGTTAGTACAAATGATGAAAACTTTCCATTTTTTTGATGGCTGAGTAATATTCCATGGTATACAGATACTATAGCTTATTAATCCATTCCTGGGTTGCAGGACATTTTGGCTGCTTCCACATTTTAGCAATTGTAAATTGGGCTGCAATAAACAGCCTAGTATAAGTGTCTTTGTAATAAAAGTTTCTTTTTTCTTCTGGATAGATGCCCAGTAATGGGATTGCAGGATCAAACAGGAGGTCTAGGTTGAGTTCTTTGAGGTTTTTCCATATTTCCTTCCAAAAACGTTGTATTAGTTTTCAGTCCCATCAGTGCAAAAGTGTTCCTTTCTCTCCACATCCACGCCAGCATCTGCAATTTTGAGATTTTGTGATAGAGGCCATTCTCGCTGGAGTTAGATGATATCTGAGGGTGGTTTTAATTTGCATTTCTCTAATAATTAGGGATGATGAGCATTTTTTTCAGGTGTTTACTAGCCATTTGTCTGTTGTCTTTAGAGAATATTCTATTCATCTCTCTTCCCCATTGATGTATGGGATTGTTGGCTTTTTTCTTATAAATTGAAGTTGTATATAGATCTTGCTTATTAAACTTTTGACTGATTCAAAATATGCAATATCATTTCCCATTGAGTAGGTTGTCTATTTGCTTTAGTTGTTGTCTCCTTGCATATACAGAAGCTTTTCAGTTTAATTAAGTCTCATTTGTTTATTATTGCTGTTGTTGCTATTGCCATGGCAGTCTTCTTCAGAAAGTCGTTCCCCGGGCCCAAATCTTCCTGTGTTTTTCTAATTCTTTCTTTGAGAATTTTTATTAATTTTATTTCATGCCTTAAATTTAAGTACTTTATCCATCATTACATTTTCTTTATAAGCCGCCACAAAACACGACTGAGTTTCCAGCATTGATTTGATTTCATAAGAAATTTTCTTTCTGAAAAAGAGAGGAGCCAAGATGGCAGTCTGTAGCCAGCTTTCCACAGAGGCTCTCATCCAGAAGGAGAGTTAAAGGACAGAAATTTTTCAAGAAAGCTGATGGTTTGGATCTGAGCCAAAAGAGAAGGTCTAAAAATGCACATCAACCCTGCTGGGGTGACTTACGACCCCAACAACACAAAGAAAAGGCACAGAATACATTGCCAAGTGGACAGGAGTCCCCTCCCCCATGAGAACGGCTTGTAGTATACTCCATACCTCCATACAAAAAAGCAAACAGATTCAGATGTCCTCCCACTCTACCCTACAGGAGAGACCCTCTAAAAGCTGGACCTCCTTCCCCTAATAGGGTGCCATGGCACTCTCCTGCCAGGCATAAAACTGTATAAAACTGCACATAAACTGTATAGATTCTCTACCTGCAAGTTTAAACTCCTGGCACTCCCCTCCACTCTCACCCTGAGGTCTGGAGACCTGTCCCCCACAGAGTCCAGATTCTTGGATATTTTCTCGAGAGTTGTGGATGGGGCATGGACTGTTGATGATCTGTGCTGATTTTCCGGCTTGGGAGTGGGAAGAGGAAAGTAAGCTGAGAGGAGGCTGAACTGGAGAGGAAGTCCACTGAGGCATGGAGTGGCAGCTTCAATGGTAGGAACAACGGCAGTGGGGCTCGCACCACTGGGGATGTTTTGAGGAGACACTCCCAGTCTCTCTGGGTGGCCAGGGGAAACTGGGCGGCTTCTCCAGTGACAGAGAAGAGAACCAGTAGAGCACACCTGCAAAAGACATGCAGGCCCTGGAGTGAAGGGTATGCCTGAGGTGGTACCAGCCAGGGCTGAGCACAGGGATTAGAATACATGCATAGAGACAGCCAAAACCCAGGGTGGAGACGGATTTACTCAGCTTCAGACGCACCTGGCCCTCAGGGGATGAAAGCTGAGACAAAGGCTAGAACTCACAGACTGAGTTAGCCCCATTTGCAGCCCAACATCTGATCCACAGAGGAAAATAGCCGAGACAGAAACAAATTTTGTGAACTTTTCTGTTCTATCAGCAACATCAATCAGGGACAGGGCTGGAACTCAGTGAATTGCCCCAGCCCTTATCAAGCACCCAGGCTGTCAGGCCTTACCTCCCCCTGCCAAATAGTGAGAAAGAGTGGCAGAGGGTGGTGGCCTGGCTGAATAGCCACAGACCTCCCTGTGACCCAGACAGGTGCAAACCTCTGGAGCATCTGCTCATTGCAGGGAACTGGATCACAGCACTGTGGGGTTACCAGTGACTGGGTGTGACAGAGGGGAAGGAGGCATCAACCTTCCCAGACTTATTTACTTGCTAGGGGGGCCTTCCTGAGCTCACAGAGCACCAGAACAAGTTATACTAGAGCTGCCAGCAGACCTCTGCTATCTAGCTGCCAGAAACATTTCAACTCTTCCATCTGAGGCCAGCACTGGCTGGGACAATTGATTGGTACCTCTTCAACTGGGCCAATCACCCAAGGACTTTCCAAAGTGGTACCCTGGGTGTGTGGTAGTGGGAAGGTTTGATTTTCTGTTTCCAATTATTGCCTGTGGGGGAGCATAATGACTTACCTGCTGGTATTTATCCACAGCTCAGATGTCAACTGAGAATAACTGATTCTCTAGGGTAAGACAGAGACCAGCTGAAAATAACACAGAGCCACTTAACCCCACCACACCAAGAAGGTCCCCAGTTTCACAAGCATTAGCACTGTACGACTCCTTGGCAAAACTCTAGGGGAAAAGGTATAGATGTCAGTCCCAGCTTTCAGACAAAGAACTGGTAAATCACTACTCCTAGAACCCACAACCCAACTTATCCTTATCTACTCATCCAGCCAAACGGTGCAAAATAATCATGGGGAAGAATCAGCTGAAAATCTCTGGCAACATGAACAACCAGAGTACATTAACCACCCCCCCCCAAGGAACAATTTGGTGGACACAAATGATAATCCTATGCATAAACAGATGGCTGGGATGTCAGAAATCAAATTCAGAATTTGGATCACAAACAAGATCAATAAAATAGAAGAAAAGTTGGAATTAGAAATTCAGGGAGCATTTCAAAAATTGTCTCAAGAAGTCAAGGAATTCAAAGACCAAATGACCAAAGATTCTGACACATTGAGACAAGAAGTTGCAGCCCTCAAAGATCTGAGAAACACAGTAGAATACCTCAGCAACAGAATGGAGCAAGCTGAAGAATCTGACATTGAAGACAAAGTTTTTGAATGCTCCCAAACCTACAAAGAGGAAGAGAAATGGAAGGCAAAAACGGATCATTCTTTCAGACAGCTCTGGGATAACTCGAAGAAAACCAATAGTCACCTTATAGGGATACCTAAAAACGATGAAGTGGCATCACAAGGCACGGAGTCTCTTCTTTATGAGATAATGAAAGAGAACTTTATAGACATGCCAAGAGATTCAGAAATTCAGATAGCAGACAGTTTCAGAACCCCAGCATGACTCAACCTGAACAACACAAGCCACAGGCACATAATAATTAACTTCACTAAAGTTAATATGATGGAGAAAATTCTGAAAGCAGCCAGACATAAGAAATCCATTACTCACAAGGGGAAGAATATTAGAATAATTGCAGACCTCTCTGATCAAACCTTTCAAGCTAAAAGAGAATGGTCATCGACGTTCAATCTCTTAAAACAAAAGAACTTTCAACCCAAGATCCTGTACCCAGATAAACGCAGTTTCATTTATGATGGAAAAATTAAATACTTTGATGAAATCCACATGTTGAAGAAATTTGCTATAACTAAACCAGCTCTCCCAGGATATTCTCAAACCTATCCTCCATAATGACCAGCGTGATCCTCCACCACAAAAGTAAACTCACCCAGAAACTTTTTATTAAATTTCAACTTCCACAATGATGACAGGATTAAAAATGTCCCCTGGAGTTTCTAAAGATTTATCATCAATTTCAATTAATGTGAATCATTTAAATTGTCCTCTAAAGAGGCACAGGTTGGCTGACTGCATACAAAAACTCAGGCCAGATATCTGCTGAATGCAAGAATCTCATCTTACCTTAAAAGATAAATTTAGACTCAAGGTGAAGAGATAGTCATCTATATTCCAGGCAAATGAAAAACAGAAAAAAGCAGGTATTGCAATCTTATTCGCAGATACAATAGACTTTAAACCACCCACAGTAAGGAAGGATAAAGACGGACACTTCATATTTGTTAAAGGTAGTACTCAATATTATGAGATTTCAATTATTATTTATGCACCCAACCAGAATGCATTTCAATTTATAAGAAAAACTCTAATACACTGAGTAACTGGATTTCCTCCAGCTCCATAGTAGTTGGAGATTTTAATACTCCTTTAGCAGTGTTGGATAGATCCTTCAATAAGAAGCTAAGTAAAGAAATATTAGATTGAAACTTAACCATTCAACACCTGAATTTAACAGACATCTACAGAACATTTCATCCTAATAAAACTGAATACACATTCTTCTCATCACCCCATGGAACATACTCCAAAATCGATCACATCTTAGGTCACAAGTCTAAATTCACCAAATTTAAAAGAACAGAATTCATTCCTTGCATCTTCTCAGACCAACATGAAATAAAAGTTGAACTCAACAATAACAGGAATGTGCATACTCATACAAAAACATGGAAACTAAATTACCTTATGCTGAATGATAGATGGGTCATAGATGAGATTAAGAAGGAAATCAGCAAATTTTTGGAACAAAATCACAATGAAGACATAAATAATCAGAACCTCTGGGATACTTCAAAGGCAGTCCTAAGAGGGAAATTTATAGCACTGCAAGCCTTCCTCAAGAGAATGGAAAGAGAGGAAGTTAACAACTTAATTGGACATCTCAAGCAACAGGAAAAGTAACAATATCCCAACCCCAAATCCAACAGAAGAAAAGAAATAACCAAAATTAGAGCAGAATTAAATGAAATTGAAAACAAAAGAATTATACAACAGATCAACAAAAGAAAAAGTTGATTTTTTTTAAAAGGTCAATAAAATAGATAAACCTTTGGCTAACCTAATCAGGAAAAAAAGAGTAAAATCTCTAATTTCATCAATCAGAAATGGTAAAGAAGAAATAACAACAGACTCCTAAGAAATGCAAAAAATCTTTAACAAATATTACAAGAAACTTTACTCTCAGAAATATTAATATATGAAGGAAATTGACCAATACTTGGAAGCATGCCACCTTCCTAGACTTAGCCAGAATGAAGTGGAAATGTTGAAGGCCGATATCAAGTTCTGAAATAGCATCAACTATACAAAATCTCCCTAAAAAGAAAAGTCCAGGACCAGATGGCTTCACATCAGAATTCTACCAAACCTTTAAAGAGGAATTAGTACCCTTATTACTAAACCTTTTCCAAAATACACAAAAAGATGAAATATTACCCAACATTCCATGAAGTGAATATCACCTTGATCCCTAAACCAGGAAAAGACCCAACAAGAAAAGAAAACAATAGACCAATACCACTAATGAATATCAATGCAAAAATATTCAATAAGATCCTAACAAAAAGAATAGTAATACATCAAACAAATTATACACCACGACCAAGTGGGCTTTATCCCAGGATCTCAAGGCTGGTTCAATATACATAAATCTATAAATGTAATCCAGCATATAAACAAATTAAAAAATAAAGACCATATGATTCTCTCAATTGATGCAGAAAAAGCTTTTGATAATATCCAGCATCCCTT
>CAUYON010144556.1:0-33966 GCA_963573935.1 Arctocebus calabarensis
GTCTTTATATAGTGATCAAGAAAATGCCATGAAGGCTATCTGTAACAGTACGATCAAAACATTTCTGAATGTATATGAATCATGCCCTATGATTGCACCAATGTACAGAATTATGATTCAATAAAATTATAAAAAATAAAAATAAAAAAAACAAAGGTCCTATCTACCTAAAAAACCTCTCCTCTTCTTTTTCAACAAGCACCCTGGTGCATGACAGAATTGCATGTGGTGTTGGGTAAGTGGATATGACTTACCAGCCTTAATAAGGATTCAACTCTAACAATAGATGTGACAGTCATCTTTAGGTACTATTTCCTCACTGTTAGTTTGCATGAACAGCAGCACAAAATACATTATTTGCAGATGTGGTTATCTAATTCATTTGTCATCCCTGTATTACTTAGCACAGTCTCTGTAGGTAGTTGCTCTGCACATAAGTGCTGAGTACAGCTAAATATTTCAGAATTATGTATGACAGCATAATTTAAAAACCTACAACACTGAATACATTTTGGGCAATGACCTTTGTCTGCCTTAATTTTCTACTGGCCTCTGAATCTCCTGATGCAATAAATTTTTAACCTCTCCAAATTATCAATATTCATTTTTGTTCTTTCATTCCTTCATTCAATATAGGTAATATAGGTAAGCATAAACTCTGAAACATGTTGTTTCCTTAGGATTCTAAAAATAGAGATGAAATCGTTGTCTAGGACCTTGCTGCCCAATGTAACTGCAGCATTAGCAGCACCTGAGTTTGTTAAAATTACAGACTCTCTAAACCTGGCCCTGATCCAGGCCTCCTGAATCAGAACCTGCCATTTAACTAGGTCCCCAGATGTTTCGTGTACACATTCAAAGAAGCACTGGCTGCACGTAAGAATCACTTGTGTTTATAAATATACAGATGCCTGCAATCAAAGTGGACACCCAATGATATTGAGATCCTAAACAATTCTCTGATAATTTAAGAAGGCCTTTGTAAAGTTGAGCTTTTATAGAAACAGCATTTAACTTTGCTACAGAAAAAGTTTTAATAATATGACAACTGTAATTACATATCATAACTGTCCATGATAAAGAAACCAAAGATACTGAGCTCATATGATGTTGTTTGCACTGGGCCTTCCATTGATCTGTTCTTGGGAAATTATATCAACCAATGTTGTTTCGTTCTAAAAGAAATGCCCTTCATGAATTTTAATGGTGACAAATTCTAGATGGAGAAATAAAAGATATTTGTGAGAACCAGAGATACAAAACCTTTCTCCATCTCAAAGGATTAAATCACAGTTACATTTCCATTAGAAGATAGACTTTTTCTGCCACCTGGAAGAATGTGAGAAGAAGCCACGGGTTCTATACAAAGGGACCGTCAGAGCCCCCGCTCACCAGCGGAGCCATGCTGGGGCAAAAGCAGGTAACCGGAAACTGCATATGAGGAGAAACCAAGATGAGCCCCCCAGCAGCCCAAATCAAAAGGAATTTACAGGTGGGAAAGAATGTCAGTTGGGGACAGAGCAGCTTGAAGTAGCACCAAGTTTCAAAGACACTAGAGGCAAATTGGGCTTTGTGTCCTAACCAAGAATCCTACCTGAGAAAGAAACCCGGGGCATCTCAGCTGATCCTGTGGAACTACCATCTGCTTTTAGTACAGCTAAAGAGTTCCTTAGGCACATTATATTAATGACAAAGGCATTATAATGTGTTCTAATTAAACATCATTGTAATCATTGCAATGAGATCAGCTGAAGGGAAAAGTTCTCTCCTGTGCCTTCTCAAGGTTTCATGATGTCCTGTGACCTGCACTGGAATGAGCTTTGCAAGGCACTTTGGGTGCCCAGAGATGACCATTTCTTTTATACTTAAAATTTATGATAAGAAACTTTCCTCAGTGTGTTTCTTATGTGGCATTTCCTGGATTAAGAGTCATGAAATAAAATCACCAATAAATTAGGGAAAACATAAAACACCACTGGATACTGTGAAAATGGCCTGGGTCCAAGAACAGCATGCTAAAAAGCAAGCACTTTGCACTCCTTAAAACCTCCTAAGTTTTCAACACTTTTTTTTTCTTTTGCACTTCTATAAGGAAAACTTTAGATATACATGTTAACCAGAACTTTCTGTCCCCTTGGGTCTTCTGGTTTCCTTATTTATATATTGATTTAAGAGCTGCCCCAAATAGGCTGACTACATGACAGGGAGAATGCCTTTCAACTAACTTAACAGGGCACCAGCATGGCTGTCTCATAGCCACGCGGCATTCACATAGAAACCTGCTGCCCATGTGAATAGCTGAGGTGTAAATGGCTTATAAAAATCTTTTGACAGACTTCATTTTCATGAAAGAACAGTGTGGAATTGTGTATCGGTGTTCTATGCTAGAAAGATAAACATTGCTATTCCTAATTTTACACCTTCAACTGAAACAGTTTAGTCAGTCTATTCACTAAGCCCAGAGCAGGCTCTTACCTGTGCTGCCTTTGTTTTGACTTTCTTTCCCACCAAATTCTATCCAAGGTCAGGGTCAAATGCAAGTCCCTCTTCCTGAGGGAGGCCTTCTCAGATCCTTCCCTCAATTCCTTTTTCCACTTAGAAAGCCTCATTTACCTAATAAAGACATAAAAAAAAGTTCATCTATTATATTTACACCTGTCATTTATGTATATAAATTTGACTAGCCCTACTTGCCCCTGACAAAATTCCCATAGCTCCGGTTCCATGAGGTAAGTTTCCTACCTCTATCTATCAGAATTTAGCAGGTAATACACACACACCCCCACCGCCTCCTTTTTTTCTCTTTTGAGATAGAGTCTTAACCATGGCATTATAGCTCACAGCAAGCTCAAACTCCTAGGCTCTAGCCATCCCCTTGCCTCATCCGACCCAGTAGCTGGGACTACAGGTGTCTACCACAATGCCCGGGTAGTTTTTCTATTTTTAGTAGAGAAAGGGTCTCATTCTTGCTCAGGCTGGTCTCGAACTCCTGAACTTAAGCAATCCACCTGCCTTAGTCTCCCACAGTGCTAGGATTATAGGTTTGAGCCACTGTATCCAGCCACCTTTGCTCCTTCTTTTCCTCATCTAAGCAAAACTACCTATGGTTATGCTTAGCACTAAAGAGGTATTTAATCAATATTAGATGAAGAATGAAATAAGTGGACAAATGGATGGTAAATAATGTGAAAACATAGAGTATCAATAGGACAAGTCAATTCTTAATAAACAAGGCACATACTCCGAGGAAACCCTTCATTCTGAAGGCAACTCTATGCTGGTGATCTTGGTTCTGTCCCTGGATAAACTACAGGATAGAGATACTCAAAATCAGTGCAATTATTACCTGGGGTAGATGATTTAAAAATGCCTTGGCGTCCCAGACCATAGACTTACTACATCAGAATCTCCAGGGGCATGGAAGGGAACTTGGGGGTGGGATATTTTGTCTTGGACCTAAGTTGTGTCACCAGGATCCATGTATGTGTACAGGCTTTGTTTCCTCTTGGGCAGTTGCCAAGTAACTCCAGACTCTGTTTATGGTTGTGGTTGGGAAAGCCTCTCACCTTTGTAGCATTAATAGTAACAGAAAAGAATCTGTGTTCCAACATTCAGAGCAACAGTCTGAGATTCACTCTGTTAACACTTGCCTTGATTTGGTTACCAAATCCTTTCTCTCAAAACCAATCCTTAGACCAGTGGTAGACCTAACCAACTACAAAAACTAATGAGAGGGCAGGGTGTGGTGGTTCATGTCTGTTATCCTAGCACTCTGGGACTCAAAAGAGAGAAGATCCCTGGAGCTCAGGAGTTTGAGACCAACCTAAGCAAGAGACCTGGTTTCTGCTAAAAATAGAAAAATTAGCCAGCATTGTGGCAAGCATTTGTAGTCTTAGCTACTTGAGAAGATGAGGCAGGAGGATTGATTGAACCCAGAAGTTAGAGGTTGTTTGGGCTAGGCTGAGGCCATGGCACTCTAGCCTGGACAACTGAGACTGTCTCAAAACAAAGAACAACCAAAAAAAAAAAAAAAAAAACTAATGGAAGCATTGATTAAACATCTCTATCTGGGAAATTCCAAAACATGCTAGAGAGGAGGAGAAATGGATCCTGGGGTGACAATCAAGAGATACCTACTATCTCTGATTATTATTATTGTTACTATTATTTTCTCCCAAGGAGATAGGGTAGAGATTTCTACTTAATCATCCAAGAGGTAACCTTGTGTTCTTATAAAATAATGATACAAGGATATTTATAAAATGATAACACAAAAATCAGCCCCAACTTCTTTAAATTCATAATTTAAAATTAGATAACACTCATTGTAACTATTTAGAAAACTGCAAATCTCCTCATGTATGTCATCACAGTTGCTTCTTGCCCACTGTCTATGAGACCCTTGAAAAACTAATAGTCTCTATTAGTAAATGACAAGACTAAGGTCTAGAAAGGTTAAATGTTTGCCTTAAGTTTATATCTTAAGTTTAAACCTGTTGAGCCAGGATTAGAATCCTAGAATCCTATGCCATGACCTTTCCATCTTGTCATTTTGACTTTTCACATTTGAAAAACAATAGTAATAATAAAACCTTTCAACCATACACTGGCACTTTTATGTAAAACTGGTTTCTTTAATGGCTAAGGCAAAGTAGCATTTCATCTAGTGTCTTCCCAAGAGCTTTGTATAACTTAAGTTATCCATCTGACATATAAGAAGTGGACAGCTAGAGTAGAAAATAAAATTGAAAAGATGATAACTGGTCCAAATCCACACTCCATGTTTTAATCTCCACGTCGTTGCTGTCATGCAAAGCAGTGCCCTTTTTTGTCATCCAGAACAAGAAAGAGCTTCACCACCCACAGCTGGCCAGTGGATGTCAAGGAGAGACAGCAAGCAAATCGTTTGGTAAGATGTGCCCTATCTTTCCCGCCTGACCCTTCCTCTTACCTTTGATACCCAGCTTCCTCCTCTGGCATTGGACCCAGCAAGACTGCCTGGACTTTGAATCCCTCCAGGTTGGAAATGACTTCTGCTGCTCTCGGTGCAGCGCTGGTACTGACCCCTCCTTACTCTGCGTGCTTCCCTCCCCTGATGCCACTGCTTTTGCCTCACCTCCAAGGTCCTGGCAACCTCCTAACTCTTGGCCTCACTTTCCTGTTACTAAGCTGGCATGCCTGCCCCCGGGTTTGATTATCTGACTGGCCCTATTGTGCCAGGGTCTGGCAAAAGCTATTATTGACTGAGTTTTAATTGGGAAAATGCAAATCTGCCTCATGTTCATTTGTCTGAGACAACATGCAACCTGCACAGAACTCTTGAAGAGAGAGAATAGCCCCTGGTCTGCATGCAGAGGCCCCTGCAGGTGTCTAGGCGCACCTTGCTTGGTCTGCGTGTAGAGGCCACTGCAGGAGTCTAGGCACACCTGTAAATCTTCACACCTTGTAAATCTCTGGTGGCAAGAGTTGTTCAGAAACAGAGACGCACTCATTCTAACACCCCACACTGTGGAAGTTCCTATGCTCATTTTCCAGCAGAGCTTTGTTTTTCATCTGTGATCCAGGCTACTAATGAAGCAGCTGGATGGGAGTTGTGCTTTTCATACAATGAAGGGAAGGAAACACTGAAGCAGAGCCCATTGACAGTCACTGCATTTGCAGAGGGCTGAACTAATGTCAGATCAGACCCACAATCACTCCCCCGCTGTGGCTCACACTGTCCCCAGCAGAAGCATCCGGATGCTGCCCTGCCAATGCGGTCAGAGGACAGTGGGGGCATTGGTGAATGAGTTTCAGACATTTCTTTCAACCAAGTGTTATAAGTTTCCAAGTATGAGAGTAGAGTTATTATTTGAGTTTAGTCAACCAGTAAAAAGCAAAGTTATAGGCAGAGAGTCAGAGCCAGAGACAGTCAGAGTTAGAGAGAGGGAGAGGGAAAGAGAGAAAGAAGGAGTCCTGGAAAGAAGAAGGAAGAGAGAGAGGAAAGAAGTAAAGGGTAGGGAGAGTAGAGAATGAATTAACTTCTCACATTTTACAAAGTGGTCTACCTTGAGTGGATAGTGGTCTATCTCCTTCAAACTGCAATCTAAAAGATGCAGCTCATCTGAGTGTAAATCACAGGATAATCATTTGTGAAAATGAGGAAATTTGCAGGATTAGATGAGGAAGTTGCTCCCATCCTATTGACCAGTGTCCATTAGCACCTGTTCCACTATAGGAGCTACATGTATTACAATTTTCTACCAGAAAGATTGAACTGTATTTTTGGAAGGTCAGGTGTCTTACTGCCAGGATAACTCCATTTTAAGTTGTGTGAAGTCTGGTGACTATGATGAACAGTTTTACCCCTTCTTTGTTTCTTTATTAATATTTCTTTCTTTTTTTAAAATTTCAGATATTAGGGGGTGTATGTGTTTTGTATATATACTTTGATTTTTCACAAATTGAGTGAAAGTTACAAGTGTGCTTTTCACCCCGCTAGTGTGCACTGTGCCCGATAGGTGGGAATTCCCATCCTCTCCTTCCCCTATGCCCCCAGCTTGGTTTTCAGTGAGATCTATTAGACTTCCATATTTTCACTTAAGTGTTGCTCGATTAGTTCCAACTTGGTATTGAGTATATGTGTTTGTTTCTCCATTCTTACAATTTTTCACTTAGAAGAATGGTTTCTGGTTTCATCCATGTTGTTGGAAAGGATACTAGATCGCCATTTTTTATGTCTGAGTAGTACCCCATGTACATACCACATCTTATTAATCCATGCATGTATTGATAGCACTGGGATCGTTACCACGTCTTGTGATTATGAATTGTGGTGCTATAAACATTCAAGTGCAGGCATCATGTTAATAAAATGACCTTTTTTTCTTTGAGTTCTACCCCTTTTTAAAAAATGCAACATGGATACCTCTTTTACCTGAAAGTTGATGCTCAAAGTAAGTCAAGCATTAAAGGTACCACTCTGTGGGGATTGATTCTCACTTCCTTCTCACAGAGGTTGAGCTTGGTTCTAGGATTGAATAGGAAGACTGTCTATACCAAGAAAGAAGGAAAATCTTCTCTTGGTAAATAAATGTGGGACATCAGGGATACTGACCAAAGGTTCTGATCCCTTCTCTTCACCAGCTAGTGGTTGTTAAACCTTTGGGCAATTTAGAATTATATAGGAACTCATTGAAAAATATATACTCCATGACATCTCCCAGGAATGAGCCTGATTCATTAAGCCTGGGAGGTCTTGAGCACCTGTACTTTAACAAGCTCACAAATAACTCAGAAACACATTCTCAGCAGAGCCACCACTCCAGACCCACACGTCCCCCAGTTCCCATAAAGGGATATACTCTACAGAATCCCTTCGTCAAACTAGTTTTCTCTGTGAATTGACGTTTTCTTGGAAGAGTTACAGGAAACTGATGGCAGATGAGCAAGCTTCCGAATAAAGCTGTTTGTGAGACACAGACTCTGTGCCAGGTAAACACCACCGTTCATCCCTGCAGCAACAAACAGCTGTAAGAACACAAAGGGGGCAGAGCATCGAACTAGGTAGGCTCAGAAAACCGGGACGTAGGTTAAGCCTCACTGGCCACATCCTTCAAGTCCTTTGTCCGAAAGTACAGACATGGCATTTGTTGTGGCTGTTTTGGTCTTATACCATTGACTATAGAAATTTCAGGTAATTTTCCCTGACTTGGGGAGGGAGGGGGAAGTCTACTTCTTTCATTTTTGACACTCTGAGAGAACTTCACATATGGAGAAAATCACTGACACCAAATGGTTTTAGAAGAGTCACCCACTGCCTTTAACTATGCTGTTATCAAGATTCCCTACAAAAATAATCTATTTAACTTGATTTTTATGGTAACATTACACTGGTCCCTGTGCACCCTAGCCTGTGACCTTGTGAATAGCTTTCTAAGGAGAAATGCATATGTTTCTGGTAATCAGGGAAGAAAACTTTGATGTCTATAGCTTTAGATTTTAAGTATTACATTGTCTCATATTTGGTGGAGCCTATGGCTCATCGAGTAGGGCGCTGGTCCCATATGCCGAAGATGGTGGGTTCAAACCCGGCCTCAGCCGAACTGCAAAACAGAAAAATAGCCAGGCATTGTGGCAGGCACCTATAGTCCCCGCTACTTGGGAGGCTGAGGCAAGAGAATTGCCTAAACCCAGGAGTTGAAGGTTGCTGTGAGCTGTGTGATGGCACAGCACTCTACCGAGGGCGATAAAGTGAGAATCTGACTCTACAAAAAAAAAAAAAAAAAATTGTCCCATATTTGCTGATCTTGTGTGTTAGTTTTAATTCAACCAGTTTTTAGCCCTGTGCTGATGAAATACATTTGTCTAGGTTTTTTGGTGTGTAAACCAGGATACATATTTCTAGAATGTCTTCAGTGGAATAGAATAGTTCCTAGGTGGCGTGTGCCTTGTGGGAGGGGCAGGAAAGATTTCCAGGAGATTATAAATATGTTGTAAGAGCTGCATTCAAATATTTTATGATGTATTCCAGCATTGCTGGGTCAGCTTGATAAAAATGAACTTGTTTTAGAGTCAGCCTAGGAGGAGAACATGGCCTTATCAGCTCTGACCAAACTAAATCATCATGCAAGAATCAAAAACTTTTTTTGTTTTTACTTTTATTTATTTACTTATTTTTTGCTGTTGGGAATTCATTGAGGGTACAAGAAACCATGTTACACTGGTTGTGTTTGTTGGGTAAAGTCCCTCTTACAATCGTGTTTTGCCCCCAAAAGGTGTGGCACACATCAAGACCCCAAGACCCCACCCCCCTTGCTCCTTCCCTCTCTCTGCTCTTCCTTTCCCCACCCCTCCCTCATTCTTTCTCTCTCTGCTTTCCCCTTCCCTCACCCCCACTGTGTGAATAATTGTCATTAATTGTCCTCATATCAAACTTGAGTACATGGGACTCATGCTTCTCCATTCTTGAGATGCTTTGCTAAGAATAATGTGTTCCATTTCCATCCAGGTTGATACAAAGGCTGTAAAGTCTCCATTTTTTTGATGGCTGAATAGTATTCCATAGTGTATATATACCATAGCTTGTTAATCCATTCCTGGATTGGTGGGCATTTAGGTTATTTCCACATTTTGGCGATCGTAAATTGAGCTGCAATAAACAGTCTAGTGCAAGTGTCCTTATGATAAAAGGATTTTTTTCCTTCTGGGTAGATGCCTAGTAATGGGATTGCAGGATCAAATAAAATATCACTCAAGTATTAAACAGGAGACTATCTAGACGAAGGAAAAAAACAAACAACAACAACAACAAAAAAAAAAAACAGAAAAAGATCAGGAAAGTTCTGAACAAAACCAAAAAGGAACACTTTGTTTTCAGGGCCCAGCGCTCCTAGTTCTCCTGCCAAAAAATTCCACATAGGATCACGCTCTCTGTGGAATCCCAGTTTTTCTACAGGTTCTATCTCCTTTTTGGGTACATGAGAGGTGCTTTCATTCTGTCAACACCCTGCTGAGTACGAGGATTCACTTATCAGAGTTAGTAGGGCAGTGAAGAATGCCATCACTCCCATTCTTGCTATAGGTTATTATTAATATTTTAAGAGAGGAGAAATATTTTAACTAGTAGCTTGATACAGTAAGATAGTTTGGCTTATACTACATGTTAAAAATTGGCCCTGAATCCCAGTGAATTTACACAAGAAAAGGAAAAACATTACTTGTTCACATGACATGCCCAGCTCTAGTCTATAGGGACTTTGCTCTATATGGCCCCGTAGTGATCCAGGATGTCAGGCCTCCCTCCCTTCTGGCACTGCGCCAACTGGAACACACGACCTTCATGCATACTTCAGCAAGAGGAGAGACAGCGGGATGTCTTATGCCAGCGATACAGTGGGATGTCTTATGCCAGCGATACATGCTGGGGTTCATAAACAGGACATAGCATTTCTGTTCACAGCCCACTGTCCATTGTTCAGAACCAGGATCAGCACCCAACTCAGATGTAAAGACCCTGGAAAACACAGGCTTCTGGCGGCGTGGCACGGAAGAAGAACTAGATACTGAGAAACATTAATAAAATCTGATATAAACTAATAAAGCCCTTTGAATTGTCCTCAAAAGAAACCCGTATTTTAAAATATTCTGTCTATAAGATAAAACCTCTGCATATAAGTATAATTCATTTCAAAGAGATACACAGAGAAGTTGAAATATACCTAGGCAAAAGCACAGAAATGAGTTGTGTCAACTGTGCAGCCTCGCCTTGAGTGAAAGTACCATTTGGGTTAGGCTTCTTGAAATACTAAAAATATTTCAGAGTCTCAATTCTACTACAAAGCAAGCATGAACCCCCTAGCCAGGGGTATTATTGTGACAAGTTTCAATTCAAGAACATCATCTTGGCATAGGAAGGATCTTCCTGATAATATCAACACAGGTAAGCAAAATAAAGAATCGCTATGGTAGTATCTCAGCAATCAGTGTAACAGTCTTCACTGGACCTTTTCTGGTTCTCCCTGCTGTGTAACAAACAGCCCCAAGGTTTAAGACAACAATTTCTTAGAATCTCTCAGACTTCTGAGCTGGAAAGCTTTTTCTTGGATTCTTTCCAGCAGTTGCAGTCAGATGACAACTTAGAGTCATATGGTGGCTTGACTAACCTGAGCACCCAAAATGTTCCTTCACTCACATGCCTGACATTTCACCTAGAAGGCTGAGAACTGACCAAGTCTCCTTCTCTCCAAATGCCTGGAAATCTCAGGTTAGCTGTACTTTTTATATGAAAACCCACCTCCCCACAGAGCAACCATTCTAACAAACTAAAGTAGAAGTTGCAGGACTTCTTACAACCCGGCATCATAAGATATGTGGCATCAATCTTGTCACATTATATTGGTTAGAAAGAGCCAGCCCAGATTCAGCGTGTAGAAGACTAAACATGAGCACACACCAGGAGGTGTGTTTCACTGGAGGGAGGGATCTTTGGAAACTAGTTGCCATACTACTGATTTAGGAAATAAAAGTGATAGTCAAAAGCATCAAATATGCATCAACGGGAATGCCTTTCTTAAAAACAACCCTCGATGTAGCAAATAAGGATTAAAAGGATGCAATTAATCTAAAGATGACCATTCATATAAAATATATTGTGCCACTTCCAGGCACACAAAGTTATCACAGTTTTTGAAAAATAATGAGAAGCAGTATCTTTAAACATGAAATAAAATTAAAATAGTAATTGTGAAAAGATTCGAAGCCTTTTAACAAAATAAAATATCAAAAACATTATATCGTAAGATTTGATAATAAAAGCTTTCTCCGAGGTTTCTTTTATCCACATTTATTCTTTCCCAATACACAAGTGCAAAATGTGAAGAGATTACAGAATGTCTTCCAAAGTGTACTGCAATCATTAATTAGTTATTCCCCACAATGTTCCCCTGAGGAAAATAATGACAATTATGCATTTTTATGGAAAGCAATAGCAGGCTTCCAAAGACCCACGTGCCCAAATGCACACCCAAAGAATGTGATTTTTTCTCTAAACTATTCAGACCTCAACTCTCACCATTAAGCCAGGAGAAGTCTGCCATTCCTGGTTAAGCCATCTGCTCACTTTGGAAGTGTCTTTTATCTTGTAGACACTAAAATTAATGTGTTAAATGAATCATTTGCTAATATTGTAGTGAGATCTCTATTTACCCTACGTGGTTCCAAACCCTAAAGGATACAAAAGAAAGCTCCAGCAAGTGTAACAATTGGTTTTACTTACAAGAGATAAACCATTACTACTTCTTCAGAAGATATAATTACAACTTAACAATTATGTCACCTCCTTTCAAATGCTCCGAACATTAAAGACGATTGCAAAACAGCTATGGTCGATTAACACTCTGACCTGGAACAAAGGACTCTACCATTTTGCTACATCTGGCCCAGCTGCTCTTATCATTTATCTTCTCCTTTTCTATTAGCTCCAAAAGGAAAGGGCTGTAGCAGTGGTAATGGTTAAAAGCGTAGATCACTTTACAAATAAAACAGAGTGCTTTTCTGAAAACAAATGAGCATTATTCAAAAAGACAACTGACTCTACCACTATTGTTAATTGGCACTAATTTATTCTATTGGAATTACATCATTTTCTGTGCTAAGACATTCATAATCCAAGCATATCACACACTGATTTACTGAAGACTATGAAACTATAGACTTAATTCTATCGGAATTAAGTAGCAAATTCAGGGACTTTGCACTAAAAATTTCTCTGGAGAGGAAAACAAAATTGGATCAACATAGTGTGAAATACATAAAGAGTAGAATGATGTCAAAAAAATAAAAATAAAAACAAGCTGAAGACTTTTTTGTCACTTGCCCACAGGTATAGCATTTTCACTGAAAGTATACTGGTTTGTATAAGTAGGTCAGGAGTATTAGAACCTTGCTATTTTACGGGAGCATGGACACCTACCTGGTCTCAGATACAAACTGTGTGGCTGAGGAAAGTTAAAAAAAAAACAAAACTGTTGAGTAAGACTAGACCTGAATCAAATGAGCAGCTAGATTTTAAGTAGTTGTTTTTAACCATGTGGCTGCACAATGGAATTCCATATAGAGCTTTAAAAACGACTGAGCCCTTAGCCGGGCGTTGTGGCGGGCGCCTGTAGTCCCAGCTACTCGGGAGGCTGAGGCAAGAGAATCGCCTAAGCCCAGGAGTTGGAGGTTGCTGTGAGCTGTATGACACCACGGCACTCTACCTAGGGCAATAAAATGAGACTCTGTCTCTACAAAAAAAATTACTGAGCCCTCAGATATTCTAATCTAATTATTCTAGAGTGTGGCCTGAGCCTCAGAATTTTTAAAAGCTTCCCCAGTGGTTTTAATGGACAGCAAGGTTTGAGAACCACCCATTTAATTTCGTCATGGTCAGGTAGAATCCTTCAAGATACGCCTGTGATCCTGAGTAAAACCAAAAGGGAAACACTGGTTTTAGCAAGATAGCAGATTAACAAAAAGAAAGCACAAACCTACCAAAATAAGTAGCATGGGAACCAGTAGCTGCTTTGGGGTAGATAGCATTTTTTTTGTTGTTAACATAGATCCTGAGTTTTAATCAGCTACATACAGAAAACAGGAGACAAAGACCCTTTAAAAGTAGAAGGTCAAGGGTGGCGCCTGTGGCTCAGTGAGTAGGGCACCAACCCCATATACCGAGGGTGGCAGGTTTGAACCCAGCCCTGGCCAAACTGCAACACAAAATAGCCAGGCGTTGTGGCAGGTGCCTGTAGTCCCAGCTACTCAGGAGGCTGAGGCAAGAGAATCACCTAAGCCCAAGAGCTGGAGGTTGCTGTGAGCTGTGACATCACAGCACTCTACTGAGGGTGACAAAATGAGACATTGTCTCAAAAAAAAAAAAAAGTAAAAGGTCAAAGTACAGATGATCTCTTAAACCCAAGGCCTTCAGTGGGTGACACCTTAAACATAAAATTAGGTGGAGGGGGGCACAAAGGGGTAAATAAAGACAATTTATATTAACTGTGTGGCCTAAAAATTTGCAGGCTGAACATTTAATTAAAGGGATCCTGAGATAATGATGACCACAATTTGTCTCTGGAAGAATACCCTTTGATCTAGGCCTGAAATACTTCTGCAGATGAAATTCTAAGAAACGTGGCCTCACAATACATGAAAAATAAGTCTCCTTGAAAGAGAATTATAAGGTAAAAAAGAGAAAAGATCCAAGTGAATACTTTAAATATCAGGTTCAAAATGAAAAGGCAAATTTCTTGTCTGAATAAAGTATATCTTACAAACAAAAAAATCTACCACAAATATTATATGTAGTAGTAAAATAGTTAAATCATTCTTTTTAAAGCAGGTGAAATATAAGGATACCTGCTCTCCTTACTTCTATTCAACACTGTACTAAAGATAATAGTCAATGAAATAAAATTAGATAAATAAAAAGTCTGAGTGGAAAGGAAGAAACAAAACTGTCATTATGCATAGATAGAAAGATAAACCCCAAAGAAGAGTACTGCAATTAATAAGAGAGTTTAGCCGGGTAAATGTACATACAGTCGGCATATAAATTTGATTAACATTATACGGATCAGCAAAATCAGTTAGGAAAAAAAATACCATTTACCATAGCAACACAAAAATAGGTAGGTAGGAGTAAATCTAAAAGGTAAGACATTATTCTTTACAAACTTAGTTTAAGACATTAAAGATGACGGAAATAAATGGAGAGACATAAGTATTCAAAAATGGAATACGATATTCCAATGATTTTCAACCTGTGTGCTGCCCCACACTGGCGTGCCATGAGAGGATCTTAGGTGTGCTACAAAAGTTTTTCAAGATCATTGATTAAATTATTTTTCAAAGAAGTTCAAAGCATAGTAAGTATATTCTTCTTCTGACGCCTTTTTTGATCAACATAATTTAAATGCACCATGGAAGTTTAACTACAGGTTCAAGTGTGCTGTGAGATAAAAAAGGTTGAAAAACACTGCAATGTTCTAATGTTAGCACTTCCCAAATGGAGGTAACACAATTCAATTACATTCTAAAGGAAGTTTTTGTAAAACCTGACAATCTTATTTTGAATGTTTATTTAGAAGAACACCGAAGAAAGGCCAAGACCCATTGAAAGAAGAATCAGGAGGCAGTTTTTACTCTGCCAGACAGAAATCTTATAATAAAGCTATAGTAATTAGTAAAGCAGATACCAGAACAGAGATAAATAACTAAAACAATTTTTTTTAAAGTACAGTAAAAGACTGGACGTGGTGGCTCACACCTGTAATGCCAGCACATTGGGAGGCCAAGTCAGGTAGACTGACTGAGGTCAGGAGTTAAAGACCAGCTTGAGCAAGAGTGGGACCCTATGTCTAAAAATAGCCAGGCGTTGTGGTGGGCGCCTGTAGTCACAGCTACTCGGGAGGCTGAGGCAAGAGAATCTCTTAAGCCCAAGAGTTTGAGGTTGCTGTGAGCTGTGACGCCATTGCACTCTATCAAGATCAGCAAAGTGAAACTCTGTCTTACAAAAAAAAAAAGAAAAGAAAAATATAGAGAAAGACTCACCCATTTTATAACAGTGGGGAAAATATCAGCAGGGAAAGACCAGAAAGTTGTCTGAGACAATTAGCTATCCGTATCAGGAGCTAGGAAACTAGTGTCCAGCAAGACGCCTGCTTCTATAAATAATGTTTTACTGGACACAGCAATACTCACTCATTTATATCCTATCATTAGCTATTTTCATTCTACAATGGCAAAGTAGTTGCAATAAAGACCATAGGACTTGAAAAGCCTAAAATAATTATCAAAAAACAAATAAAAATAAATAAAATAAAATAAAATGAGCTGTCTTCCCCTTTTCAAAAAGTTTGCTGACCCTTGGTTCATATGAAAAAAAAAAAAAATTAGAAGGAATTCCTATCTACTATCACAAGAAAAATCAATTCCAAATAAATAATTTAAAAGGTAAGGCCAAAACTTAAGAAGTCATAGAATTAAAGAAAAATATTTCTTGGATTTGAAAGTAGGGAAGGATTTGTTAAATGAGATATAAAAAGCACAAATCATAAGGAAAAAGTTTATAAAACTCTAATAAATTAAAATTAAAAACTTTAGTTCTTCAAAGATACCATAAAGAGAATCAAAAAAAGACAAGCCAGCCAGGTAACCCCAGCTACTCAGGAGACTGAGGTAGGAGGATCACTTGAGCCCAGGAGTTCAAAACCAGCCTATATGACACCGTGAGACCTGTCTCAAAAAAAAAAAAAAAAAAAAAAAGCCACAATCAGAAGATATTTACATCAGATTAAGCCACCAAAATATTAATAAATGTAATATATAATTAAGTCTTACAAATCAGTAAGATGAATAGCTAATTTTTTTGTTTTTTCTTTTTAGAGATGGGCTAGTCCAACTCCTGTCTTTAAGCCCAAAGTACTGGGATTACCGGTGTGAGCACGACACCTGGTCTTGATGCCTAACCCTTAATGTGATAGCATCAAAAGGTAGGGCCTTTGGGAAATGACTGGGTTAGGAGGTAGAACCGACATGAAGGAGATCAGTACCCCTATAAGAGAGGCTCCAGAGAGCTGCCTTGGCCCTCCCTCTAAGTGAAGGTGCCATCTATAAGCCAGAGAAAAGATGCCATCCATGAACCAAAGTAGGACCCCCCACCAGACACCAAACCTGCCGGCACCTTGATCTTGGACTTCTCAGCCTCTAGAACTGTAAGAAATAAATTTCTGTTGTTTATAAACTACCTCATTTACAGTAATTTGTTACAGTAGCATGAAGAGACTAAGACATCCATGTAAACTAAAATCGAAGAGTTCCAGGGGTGTCCAATTTGTGGCTCACAGGCTGCATGCAAATTATTTGAGTCTGCTTATCTGTAGTGTCAAAAAAACTATGCACAGACCTTTTCTTTTACGCATCAGCTATAAGTAGTGTTTGTGTACTTAATGTGTGGCTCAAGGCAACTCTTATTCTTCCAATGTGTAGCAGAAGGGTGGACACCCTGATAGACAAAATCAAAGGCTATAGGTGTGGTAAGGCTTTGGAATTCTCATACTATGCTGGTGGAAGCACAAATTCCTATAGCCACTTCAGAAAACAATTTAGCACTATATGATAAAATGGAATATGTACAGCAATTCTATTTCTTAAACAAACTGTTATATACATGCACCATAAGATATACCTAAGAACTGCTGAAACAGTTTCTATTGTTTCCAATAGAAAAAGGAAAAGGACAACTGAAAAAGAAAAAAAATGCATGTTCATTGACCATGGGATTGATAAATAAACTGTAGCATAGTCAAACAGCAAAACAGTATGCCACATTTAAGCAGGTTGAAAAAAATGCAATATACATCAACAACAATATTAAGAACATTCAGCAAAATAAATATAAATGATTTATAAAATATTTCAAAAATTAAAACTTAAAATGTTATTGTTTAGAAAGACATACATGCATAGTAAAAGTATAAGGACAGCAAATAAATTCATTTTAAAAGATTAAAAATCCTCTCTGAAAGAAACAGTTGTTTCATTGTTAGGTAGCGGCAGGAAGATGTATTTCTGGAACAATGCACAGAAGGCTTCAAACATTTGTCTTAGAAGCTGAGTGGGATTTGCATGGGTCTTCATTTTGGTATTAATATTTACCCTGGTAATATACATTTATGTACATGCAGTGTTACATGATTAAAAAAAAAAAAAAAAAGGAAGGAAGGAAGGAAATCAGCCTAGCGGTCACGTTTAAATCCTAAAAGAGGCCTCTGGTTCAATGGACATTGATTATACTGAAGCTCTCTTATTTTTAAGCTAAGATAATTATAAGATTTATTATAGTGCCTACAATGAAATCAAGTTCTATATAATGTATATAGTGTTGAATGTATAAAAAAATGAATAAATGAATGAGCGAATACATGCATATATACTTTATGTAGGGATGATTAAGTACCCTGAGTGTGAAGTTTGAGTTTGCAGTTGAAGATTTTGCTTGAGACCTTTCATTTTAAATGGCTTATACCTTTCTACTTGGCTCTGGGTACAAAGAGAAATTCTCTAGTTTTTAAAAGTATCTCATAAAATTAGTTTCCTAGAGACTAGGAAATTATTTTTATTTCTTAAGTGTATAGCCTTGGAATTCACTTGTAAAACCCCATTTTACTTTTATTTTGAAGAAGAAAGGTATTCACATCTCAAAGTGTTAGGAGGTATATAAGAAAGGAAGAATAAACAAGAGAATGGAGGATTTTTCATCTTCTTCATTTTTCTTAACTGTCCTGGAAATTAGAAGATTGGTCCAAGGCCAAAACCTTGCAAAACATATCTAACTGCATTAGTAGATATATGCATATGAAAATGGACCTGCAAATTGTAGGCAAAAATTAAAGGCTATTCAAAGTAAATGTTAACACAAGTTAATGATATAATATGAATACAAAATGAATGATATTTAATAAGCAGAATAGACAAAATTATATAAACAGGTATCAAAAATGTTTTCAAACTCTGAGAAATTATCTTGGATAAGTTAGAAAATGAAAAAAGACAGCAGATGTAGTTTACTTACTCTGATTAGAAGAAAGAGCAGAATTATTGCTTCCCTTATTTCTAAATAGTACATCAGCTTTTTCTGGCAGCCGTGTATCACTGTTGGCTCACAGCACTCAGTGTTAACCAGAATTTCAAAGTCTTTTTTCACACATAGTAAAAAGTATTGCTATGGTTTGAATATGTTCCCCTATGTTCATGTGTTGGAAATTTAATTGCCATTTTAACAGTGTTAAGAGGTGGGGTCTTTCAGAAGTGATTAGGGCAGAGTCATGAATGGATTAATGCTGTTATCATGGAACTAGGTTAGTTATCTCAAGTGGGAGTAGGTTCCTGATAAAAAGGACGAGTTTGCCCCACATCTCTGCCTGTTTCTTGTGCTTGCCTCTACCTTCCTCCCCTCTACAATGGAGTGACCTTTGACAGATACTGCTGACATGCTCTTGGACTTCCCAGCCTCCAGAACTATGAGCCAAATAAATATCTTTTCTTTAGAAACTTCGCAGTCCATAGTATTTTGTTATAGCAGCAGAAAACAGATGGAAACAGGTAGGCTAAGCTATGTCCATCCTAACCTGTACCTGAGACAATGTTTTTAGTTTGGGAAAACAGCAAAGCAGGATTTGTGCTTATCTCCATCAGAATTTATCTTGTTAATTTCAGCCTATTTTTATTCTGCTAGAATTTGGGGAGATCTTAATTTTGAAACTGTAACACATAATAATAATCCTACCAGCTTTCTTTTATCTGCAGATTTGCTGAGCATATCTACATGTTTAATCAGGGCATGGAACAGAACAACCAAGGATGACAACTAAAGCACATTATTGTTAAAGTTGAGATTCTCCCATAGGGAACACATGATAAGATACACTGAAGTCCAGATTCTTACAAGTTATTTTATTTTCTCCTGATGTTAAAATAGTAATTAAAGAAAACATTTAGTGTTTATTTTGCTGCTAACCATAAGGTTTTTAAAAAGTTTAAAGCACTCATTAATTACATGATAAACACTACCAGGTGATGATGGCAGATGGCAGCTACAGGGCTATTATAGCCATAAGGTCTTCGGTCATAGCACTTACTGATACACCTGCAGCTCAACACTTCAATTCTGCACCACTGCGGAGAAGAGAAACTCATTCTGAAAAGCCATGGCATATGTGGAAGCTTATTCTGGGAATATTAGGAGCCCCCAAGATTCCTGCTCCCTCTGTACATATCCTTTATAATCCTCCCCACTTTCTTAGGACATGCCTGTGACTGTAATAAGATTTTACTCCCATGATTAAATTACATTACATGACAAAGATGAAAGAATTTTGCAAATGTAATCCCTAATCAGTTGATTTAGAGTTAAAAAGGAGATTATCCTAGATGGGTCTGACTTAATCAGGTAAGAGCTATTCAAAAGAGAAAGAGATTCTCCTCTGGCTAATCCTCACAGAAGTCAGAAGATTGGTCCAAAGCCAAAATAACCTGTAGGCTGCAAGAGAAATACATTTAAGGAGATGAGTATGACCCATGGCTGACAGCCAGCAAGAAAACAGGGACTTCAGCCTACAACAAGGAGGAAGTGAATTCTGCCAATGACCCAATGACCTGAATAAGCGGAGAAGGGAACTATAAGCTCCTAAAAGTCTTTGTAACCTTGAGACCTGAGCAGAGGACTCAGTTAGGTCATCCATGCCTAGACTTCTGATCTGCAGAAACTGTGAGGTACTAAATTTTTTATTGTCTTAATGATTAACTTTGGGATAATTTATTTTGCAGCAATACAACATATGAGAAACAGGATTCAGCTGTCTAACCCTGCTATCCAAACAAAGCACCCGGTGATCTGACAGACAGATGAAATGAAATACACAGAATTGAAAGCTGTAAGGGAACCTGAGGAAAAAACAAAACTTAACTATCATCATCAAAATTATTTACTTGGAATAGTATTGTATTAGTTTTGCAGTCAGTAAAAGAGCTATCGAGAGAGAGAGAGAGAGAGAATATGAACAAGAATCATTTACATAACTGGAGATACTGATGAAAACAGCATCCAGGAATCCGGGAATAGCGGGAAGTCTAGACAGACCCACAGAACACCTGATTCATTACAAAGCCTGAAGTAAGAACTTCCAGGAGGATTATACCCAAGACTTCCTGTCTGGATTTCAAGGTCTGGGTATTGAAGCAGCTGAGCCTCTAAATTAGCTAAGTCTCTTGAAAAAGTAGTTTTTAGAATTTATCCAGTACTTGGATATTTCCAAAAGAGGACAAAGTTAATTTTGCTAAAAGTTTTAGAAATAATCAGCAAACTCATTCCATTAAGATGCTTTCAGAAAAGCATTTTTAGAGCTGTAATGAGTTTGCTGGTTGAGGCCAACATGGACAACATAACAGGACTCCATCTTTTTAAGAATACAAGAAAAAAAGCAGCTTTAGTCTCCAAACAATCACATACTCAATTGTTTTTTAACAGAAATAGCAAGGTATTCTGGACTTGGATCTAGCCCTTTAAAACCAGTTTTCCTTCTTGTTTCCCTTCTTGAACATCCTTGCTTTATTGTAAAATGTGTTGTATAATCTATTTTATTATATAATATTGTTGTATTAATATCATTGCATTCGATATTAATGCAACAACATTATAAGAAGTAGATTTTATTTTTAACTTCTTTTTTTTGAGACAGAGCCTCAAGCTGTCACCCTGGGTAGAGTGCCGTGACATCACAGCTCACAGCAACCTCTAATTCCTGGGCTCAAGCGAGTCTCCTGCCTCTGCCTCCCAAGTAGTTGGGACTACAGGTGCCCACCACAATGCCCGGCCATTTTTTGGTTGCAGCCGTCATTGTTGTTTGGCGGGCCCAGGCTGGATTCGAAGCCGCCAGCTCAGGTGTATGTGGCTGGCGTCTTAGCCCATTGAGCCACAGGCGCTGCATCTATTTTTAACTTCTAAATCATTTTTTACTTTAAGTTAATGATCACTTAATTCTTTCATGAGCCTTTAAGAATTTTCTGGATCAATGACTATATCAAAATCCTTATAGAAAACCTTTATCCACCATTTTAAAAATAATTAAACCAAAAAAATTTTAAAAAAATAAATTAAACCAGAATTCTTCAGAAAAAAATATTTTAAGTTACAGCAATTATGTGTCTGTCAGCAACATAAAGCAATATGTTTCCTCTGATAAGAAGCTTCGCTTTTCAGGATCTGCTATATCATACAGTATTTTTACAAACTCATTTTTTAAGTATTTATCAGCTCATATGGTTTTGTAAATCAATTTTTGTGGCTTTACCATGAAGAAAACACTTTTATCAAAGGATCTTTTTGGATGCTTCACCAAAAATAAAGAATAAGAAAAATAAATAAAATAACTAACTTGTATAGGCAGCTTTGATTTTTTTAGATAGTATTTTATAAATTCCACAAAGAGCCAAAGCCCCAAGTACAGGTGGTAATACGAAACTTTAAAAAAAATTATTTCTTAGATCTTAGCCATGAAAATTTTATTTAATGATCCATCCATAAGTGAATTGCATGCAACAGTCAAAGCTCTTGGAATCTCACACACATTATCTTTCCAGTTGAAAGAGCAAGCTAAACAATGCTAATTAAGTCAGACTGAGACAGCTATTTGGAAATACTAGGAATAAAACCTTTTTCTATGGTGCCTAAATTTTATCACTCTGATGTATTAGTTTTATAATTACCAAATTGACAAAAAGCAATGGACAATATTCAGTTTGCTGATTATGTCCCAAGGTAAATTTTATAATTTTCTTCCAAAGGGAAAACATCTCTTTCAAATAGTTATCCCATCAACAAGTCAGAACCACTTTACACATCATTAATTGTAGCACAGCCCAGAAACTATCGAAGCACTATATATATTATGGTTTCATCATGACTCATATGCTTATAAAACATCATTCATTGAAAGAAATTGTCACATCTTACCAATGTCCTCACCACAACAGGCTTGTAAAAACTAGCATACTTTTGCTATCGTCACATTCCACCTGTGCCAAAGAAGATTCTATACACATAAAGATCTATGTGCATGCAATTCACTTATGGATGGATCATTAAATAAAATTTTTGTGGCTAAGATCTAATCTCCTTAAAGTAGAATGTAGAATCCCAGATTTAGGACTCCTGTTATTCAAGCTTTCCATGAATTTGAAAATGATTTTTCATAGCTCTTTTAAGCACAGATATCTCAATATCAACTCCAATAAATATTTAGGGGTCTCCTTACCCAATATTGAAAGAAATTACATTTTAAAATCATGATAGGTTGTTGAAGAAATTATTTTGTATAGGACTAAGTTCAGTGTTCAAAAATATTTAATGTAGTAATTTGGTTGATGTGCCATCAATTTTTTTTATTGTTGGGGATTTCATTGAAGGTAGGTGTTTTTTTTTATTGTTGGGGATTTCTTTGAAGGTAGGTAATTCAGGTCACACAACATCAGTTTTAAAACAAATCAGATTGCCGGCTCAATGAAAAGTCAGAACGCAAATGACCTTCCCAGAAAGAGTGAACGGCACCAGCTAGTGCTAGAATGAATGGGAGAAAACTAACTGCATCTTTTCTAGTACCATTGTTGTTACACATTCCCAAAAATCTTCAAGATTAGGGTAAAGGCACTGTTAACGCTCAACAAAGCATCTGAGGCTTCCAATGGAATGATTTCAGATTAATCTATTAAGTTAGAGAACATTCTTCAATACCTATTAACGGGCATTCACAATTCCCACATAAAGACCAGAATGCCTATTCTGAACATGCTGGAGCATAATGAAGACACTGTGCAAAGTATCTCATGCTTGCTAAAGTGCCACATCCAAAAATCCTCATTAACAAACAGTTACATAAAGCTATGTATATTATGCAACAGTTACATACAGCTACTATTGAACTTATAAAAATACTTACATTTCTGAAGCCTTCACTATGAATGCTTTAAAGGCCAGTATTTATAAGTTTCTTTACTGAGCATTAATTGCTTAAGCATCATTTACTCCACATATGCTCCCTGTCCCCGCCCTCAAGGCAAGCACCCTGTCTTTATCATTCTATGCCCCATAATGCTTATCTTCTTTCCCACACTTGCTGAATCGAACTAACAGTGAATATTCAAATTTTTGTGCTTTCTTCAACTGGCAATGCCTTAGTCAGAAGTTCTGATTGGAGATTTGAAAATTCATATTTTAAACTTTTAGGGAAAAAAAGTAGGAGACACAAACCAAGAAATGGTAATGATTTATTACTTGTTCTTCCAAAGTTAAGAAATTACTCTATATACTAAAGTTCCTCTCTTTACAAAAGTGCCACATCCTCGAAGAATAATATTTATATTTTGTGGTTGGTGTTCTACGCATACAATGACAACCAAACTTGGCGTTACCAGTGACTCAGAAAGAATAAGCCCTTGTAGCTATTTTCAAAATCACTATAAATGAGCTTTTTCAAGGACAGAGTAGGTAAAAGAGTTTATATGGAGGTAAAGGAAATCATTCAGAATCGTTATTAAAGGACCAATCCTCAAAAATGTATCAATTTAAAATAGATTTGTCACAAGGGATGAAATGCCGTGTCCTGCCTACTAACAAAAATCTCTTTTAAAACAAAGGTTTGAATTAGTTTTGAAATATGTTTCAGTAACAATTAAATAGGCCAGGCACAGTGGCTCATGCCAGTAATCCTAGTACTCTGGGAGGCTGAAGGAAGACTCCTTGAGGCCAGGAATTCAAGACCATACTGAGCAACAGCAAGACCTCCTCTCTACAAAAAAACAGAAAATGTAGCCAGGCTAGGTGCTACATGCCTATATTCCCAACTATTTGGGAAGCTGAGGGAGGAAAATCACTTGAGCCCTAGAGTTTGAGGTTGTGGTGAGCTGTGATGACACCACTTCCCTCTAGCCTAAGAGAATGAGCAAGAATCTCTCTCAAAAATAATAACAATTCAATAAAGTCTAACTAAATAATCTAATTTAATGTCAAAATAACTATTAGATTTCATAATTTTATCTGTATCTGAAATAGTTCTTCAATGTTTTCAAGATTTAGTATTAATTTCACAATTAGTATTATTTCCCATCCTACTCAGTATTTTTAATAAAATTATAAAAAGTTAGGTTATATTGGAAACATAATTTCCAAAATGCCAGGAGAGAGGCTACTCTATTTTAGGAATGATTAAACTGCACCTTTGTCTACTTCTTTAAAAGTTCTTATGGCAGGAGGTTAGTAAGTGCATTTTTTCTAATTGATAGGTTTAAGAAAAAAAAACTTCCCCATAGTCTTAGAGATTGTCAAAGTTGTCACAAAGCAAAATTGAGAACCACAGGCTAACACCACCACCACCCCCTGTGCACACACACAATAGAACTAGAATTGTTTCATTCGAAGAATGGCTCATATTCCAGAAATAGTTTAACAGTTTCTAGGCTGCTATTTATGGAGGGTTTTTTTAATCATCTCCCACCTCTTCTCTGAACACTCTCTCTAATGTGCTAATAAGAAGAGTCGTCAAATCCCATGATCCTATGACTATCATAGCACTCACTGCCAAGAGACAGGGCCTGGGTCAGCATCACCCGGAGACCTGCCCTCCACGGGGCCTCCTCACCACGGGGAACAGGCCATTCACTAACAAACGCACTGATTTCTCTCTAGGGCTACCTTTTTCCTTTCCCTTCAATTGAACTGGCATTTCTTTTGAGCATCTTGGTAGACAAAGATGCTTTCAAAGACATGTCTATGTTCTCTAGAAGAAATGAGAATTGAGAGTAAGTCCAGTTTAGAAATAATAAGAATTCTGAAGCAATGACTGAGATAGGTAATGTACAACAAGCAATCAAATGTAACGTTATTTCAAGGTTGTGCTGAGAGACCTGTAGCATTAAGGAAAGCAAATGACCACAGAAAGCACAGCAGTATCACTGGTGCCTGCCGAAACAATCATGGCTCTCTAGGTGAGTACCGCAGAAATCCAGGAGAAAGGAGGTTAAATACCAAGGTATTGGCTGCAAGAATAAAAAAAAAAAAAACAGGGTGTGAAGAGGTAAAGACTCCCAGATGATGACTACTTCCACTGTGAGGAGTATCAAATCTTTTTCATTGATAACAGTTGGCCACACCCTCCAAATTTATCCAGGATGGTGCTGGGGTCAAGAGTACTTATAACCCCCAGCCCTCTCACTATTTCAGAGCTGAGGACTAGACTGTCTGGCATACCCGAGACTGAGCCAGTCTCATACCTGCTTTAGGGTCTGTGCTTTGGCCACTGTGAAGAGCAGGAGATGGGAAATGAGAAAACAGTGGGGGATTCTTCTAGCACTGCTTTTCCTTTTTTTTTTTTTTTTCTTTGAGACAGTTTTGATATATTGCCATGCTGGCTGGTCACAAACTCCTGGGCTGAAGCAACCCTCCTACCTAGCTTCCTAACTAGCTGGGAGTGCAAGGAGGAAAATCCTCTGGATTTCCACACTCCTTCCCTGATTTTGTTGGATGTCGCCTTCTCCATTATAAGATGTGAATTATACCTACACAGGTAGCATTATACAGCACTGAATTCTAGCATATGGATGATGCTTCTATCTTAAAATCTTATAAGTAGAAAAAGATTTGTAAAGAAAAACCAGCCCTAGGCCGTGAATCGTGCCTGCACTCCCAGCTAGTTAGGAAGCTAGGTAGGAGGGTTGCTTCAGCCCAGGAGTTTGTGACCAGCCAGCATGGGCAATATATCAAAACTCTGTCTCAAAGGAAAAAAAAGGAAAAGCAGTGGTGGAATGCCACTGGCATTACTTAGCAAGTGGGACAGAGTTCTAAGAAGACTGAGGAACATATGAGGAGAGAAGCCGCCAGCGCATACACAGGATGAGAGAGCAGTGATGACGGCAGGACGCGGTCATCCACTGGAGCCTCTCATTAAGAGCTAAGGGGTCTTATCTATTTACTGTCTCAAATCCAGATGATTACACGATGAAATGTCTATAAACATGAGGAGAGAAAACATGGGGTGAGGCTAGAATTATTAGGGTCCAGCACAGGAAAATGAAGTCCCCAGTAGTCTGCAAACACTTATTGTCCATCAATTCTCCTCTAGTGTTTTACAGCCCTTCTTGTCTCTTTTCCTTCCTACTTCACTTAGCCAGAATTGCATAGAAACAGGGAATAAATGATTATTATGTCTTCTATATATGAACTACTATGCTAAACATGAAGGACACAAGCAGGAACTCCTCAAGTAACTTAATCTTACTGAATATGGAGGATTGACAGTTTCAAACACCCATTAAACGAGAAATTTGTTGCCTACCTAGTTTATGTCGGGTATCATAACTGCCTCCAGCACTGGAGGCACCTTAATGAACAAGTGATACAGTCCAGCTAAAAGAGTGACTAAAAACGTAATTAAATAGAAGTTTATGTGCCATGAAAATATCTCTGGAGCTATGAGAACTTATATTAAGGGGCTGTCCCTTTGAGGTCAAAACCTGTCTTTCCAGAGCAGGTGATATCTCACCTAGAATGGAAGAGTGCTAGGATTACAGGTTTGAGTCACCATGCCATGTGAGTCACCATTTTTCTTTACAAATCTTTTTCTACTTATAAGATTCTGTTTTTTAAATAGACTATGAGATTGTATCTTCTTGTCTTGCTATCCTGTCTCTCCCATGTGTGACAAGAATTCCTTTTTATGGCGGCACCTGTGGCTTAAAGGAGTAGGGCGCCTGCCCCATATGCCAAAGGTGGTGGGTTCAAACCCAGCTCTGGCCAAAAACTGCAAAAATAAATAAATAAATAAATAAAAGAATTCCTTTTTATAACTTTTAACTTAGCATGTTTAACCTGCCTGGACTATTACTTCAGTCTCATTAAACTTATTGGTTCTTCAAAGGCCAGTTCAAGACCTATCTCCTCATTGATCCTCAAGGAAAGCAAGCTATAGTTTGCTCTAAAATAGAAGGCGTTTCCAGTATTATGCCACTCAGTTTGGTCTTTAATCATGCATTCTGCTTGTAAATTACTGCCTGCGTTCCAAAGTCTACCTCAAATGGATCAGGTGGGAAGGTCTTTCCCAAACTGCCCATCCCTTAAGTGAAGTTCTTTAGCAAAAGAGCCAATTAAAGTTAGTTGAATGCCTATGGTCCTGTGTCACTCTCTGCTTGGCTTAAAGACCAACTGAGTGGCATAATACTGAAATACCTCAGCTCTAATAAAAGCCAGCATTGTGGTGGGGACCTGTAGTCCCTGCTACTCAGGAGGCTGAGGCAAGAAGATCATTTGAGCCTAAGAGTTTGAGGTGCTGTAATCTATGATGCCAGGGCACTCTACCAAGGGCAACAAAGTGAGAGTCTGTCTCAAATAAATAAGAAGAAGGAGGCACAGAGAGGTTAGCTAAATTTAATTAAATCATATAGATGACCTGTAGGACCATGGTGACAAGTCTGCACTTAATCCAACAGCAGTAGAAATGCATTGTTGCCGTCTGTCTTCTGTCTCCACTTCTGTTTTGTGAATCATGTCTGGGACCTGCCATATTTCCAGGCCTGTGAATTCCCAACCTGATGCAGGATGGTTATTGCCAGGGACTGGGCAGACATCCGGTCAAGTAACAGATTATGTACTGGGCCAATTTCTGAGAAGGGCAATGAGGAAAAGGTATAGACCTGCTGCATGCACATCTATTTCGATGAGCCTTAAAACTGACTGCACATCACACATTCTCTGAGACTTCCTGAACATAGCAGGAAGACGCCACTAATTCAGATTAAAATGGCAAAAATCAAAGAGAGTGCATTTGAAAGTTATTGAGTTAAAAGAAATAATGGAATTTTTCTTCTATTATTCCAATATCAGAATAAAGGAAAATCCAGTCTAAATCTAAACTATTCCAAATCAAGTGAAGAGAAGATTTATCTGAAGAGGGAGAATGGGGAAGGGTTCATCCAAAAATCAACTTCAAAGTTTCTGTTAACATTTAATACTAATAAATGATGGGTTTTTTCCATAGCTTTAATCCTTACCACATTCCACATTCACTTATTTGTCAGTATGGATAAAGGAGATCAAAAATTTTATAGAGAAATCTAGTTTTCCCTAAATAATACAATCATCCAGAAAATACTAAGGTTTCTGTTTGCTTAATTTAACTTCTGTTTTAAGTTTTTTTTTTAAAGACTATAATTCTCATTCATGGATGTATATTTTACATGAAATCAATAGCCAGCTTTTCTACAGGCCAGATTTTGAAACTTTATTTCAGCGTCTGTTGCCTTCCATCTAGCTTCTGATATTTTTTAATGAAATGAAGATTCACCACATCTACTGCCAAAATTTGTCTACATCTGTGATTTAATTACCCTGCACATGACCTAGGTTGTTTTATGCTATAAACAGCTGCTGTCTACTTTTTTATATTTCCCTGAAAATTCCGCAAACCCATATGGCTACTGAGAGATCCTCTAAAATTGCTACTTTTCTTAGAAAACTGCCATGTTTAGTTTATTTAAACATTTCGTTCATTCAAGCTATTAATTTACTCATTCAGCCAGTACCTGTTAGATACAGACTAGGATAAACACTGAAAAAATGCCTCCATTAAGGGTCTCACCTAATGGGTCTAGGTATTTGAGTTGTTCAGCAACTATCATGGTGCCATAAGAATTCAGCTGTACCAAATTCAAAAGCTAGTTGTACATCCTGTGTAAGTCCAGCAAACCATGTAATAAGGAAGCAGAAGAGAGTTATTTTATTCAATATAAAAGTAAAAATTTACCACTGGATAATAACTGAGTTAAAAACAATAGGAAAAAATTCTTAGTACTAAAAGTAGTAATCATCCAGTTATTTTCAGAACATGTCACTTTCTCCACCCTCTAGGCAAAACAAGAGGAATTCATTTTAAGGCAAGTGTTCAGTTAACCAATGTCTTAGCAACCAATGACAGGTAAAGAAACCATTGAAAAGTTGATCAAGATCAGTTGGGCATCTTCATGAAGGCAAATCTTGTCTCATAAATAAAGAATTTTAAGGAATTTCTTCTGAAATCTAGTTCAACTCTCAATTACTAAATATTTACCAATGGATCGATTCTTGCTACTAAATTCCTGTGTTCATATTTGAGATAAAATTTTATATATCTTATCACATAGTAATCCAATACAAAGTTCATGATATAAACTTCTGCTTATTCCATTTCCCCTACATTTAGTCACCATCCATTTGCTCTATCAGCAGACAACGCGCCAGGCACACAAAGTACAAGCACTTAAGAGATAATGCAATGAAGCTCACATTCCCTGATCTCTTCTAATCAAAATTCTACCTATTCTTAAACATATGAATCCTGAGGGCTTTTCTGACCACTTTAGTCCAAGAATGACCTCTCTTCTTAGAACTTTCAGAGCACTCATCTGACACTTACATTATCAATTCATTTGAACAGAATAATTTAATCCCCATTATGATACAGGCTGCCCTACCAGGAATTTCAGCCTCAAGTGACTAGATTAATCGATGCCCTTGGAAATGTGGAGTAATTGACTTGTTTTGCTATTTATCTTGTGATATTAAGACAGATGTGCTATCTTGCCACCAAGATTATAAACCTCAGAGGATATGAACTGTGTATTAAACTACTTTATAAAATCTCCACAGTTCCTGATACAGTATGCTACTTAGGGTTGGTATGCAATAGGTGATGATGATAACTAAACTTAAGATATATTGAATACTCATTATTACTATTTTAAGTGCATCATATATATTATCAGCTTCTTCTGCTGATCACAGTATTTTCAATAGCTAAAACCAGAACCAGGCAAATAAATAGCAGATACCAAACAATAGCTGGTTTTCAAACTTTCTGAAATGAAGGAAATGACCAAAGAAAGATGCTTTAAACTTTACTGGCAGAAACACTTAAATAATACTAGCCCTACAAATTACTCATTTACATCTTCTCCAGCAGGAAAATATAGGGCAATGTGCACCAACCAGGCAGTGGGTGAGGACAATATTTTTTTTAATTTTTTTACATACACATGTGTTCATTAGGTTTCCACTTTTTGCCTTCACAGAATTAAAAAGTCTTAAAATTTAATAACAATAACAATGTTTACAATAAGGATGAGAAACAAAAATCTCATAAAGAATGAAGATAAACACATTCAGAAAAGAAATCAGATGATTGCTGCATGGAAATATTAAGCAATAATAATAACAATGCAAAGAAAGTAATATTGACATTGTCAGATAAGAGTACAGCTTTGACTCTGAGGCTCATTATGGAGTCAGCAGTTAATTTATTATTTTTTTCCAATGCCTCAAAAAATAGACTACTAATATTTATAAATAAAAGTAAAAGATAATTTCAAATTTTCTTAATCATAGCTGGTCAATCTTGAGGTTGGCTGCTGCCACTGGTCCTCTCAGCCCCATACCTCCTGAATTTGATAAAAGAAAAAGAAACAGCCCCCAAAGCTCATCTCTTCTTTTCTTTCCTATTATGAAAAAGTCAAAGTTAGCCCATTATTAAGAGTCAATTTAAGTAAAAGGAAGCCCCCTTCAGAGGCAGGTTTCCCCTTCTAGTTTCTTCAGTCCATACACACTCACATGTCCCCCTCCATGCTCTCTTACCTCCTCAACCAGTAGATGAACCTTTGTCAGAACATGATCTTTCTAGTTCTGAACTATAATGTGTGACTGACATGTATCACTGGATGACATAATATGGCCCTTGGGTCCTTTTAGTTATGAATCGAGGAAGAATCAAATTTCCTTGATCTTCATGCCTGTAACACCTATAAAATGCATGAAGCTAAAGGTGCAAAGCAAGTCAGTGGAATATATTCTAACAGAGTCCTTAACAAGACACCTAAATGTGATCATTTCATTTCATTTCATTTGTTCTCCACGGATATTACTAAGCTTAAGGAAGAGCCCCTGGATTGGCATTTGATATGGCTTACATGGAAACGAATCCTATTTTCTACTCCATTCTCAATTTCCTTTGATTGGTTTAAGTCCTAATGCCTTTATAAAAAGCAGAACTACTAATAGATGAGCTGGGGAGCAAATCCCAAAATGCTCTGAAAGTAGTATACGAGCTGCAGCTCATGAACCTCTGTAGAGTCACGGAGTTATCATAAGTAGCTCAAATAGCCCAAGAAATCCCACCACGGGATCATTCTAGGTTAGTTGTCTTGACCATTTACATCTTCATTTTCAAATGTATATTAAAGCAGGGGAGGGGAGGAGGGAGGGTAGTTGGTGGGGCCATACCTACGGTGCATCTTAGAAGGGTACAGGTGAACCTTACTAAATGCAGAATACAAATGTCTTCATATAATAACTGAGAAAATGCCAGGAAGGCTATGTTAATCAGTTTGATGAAAATGGTTCAGATTGTATATGAAACCGGCACATTGTACCCCTTGATTGCACTATTGTACACAGCTATGATTTAATAATAAAGACAATAAAAAAAAGCAGTTGTGATTGAGAATATATGAAACTATGGACTTGTCCTGTTATTTTATTCGTTAATAGACATTAAATTTACAATCATACTTTAAGAGATATGCAACCAATATTCTAAGACTGCTTGAGATTCCAACAACCTTGGCCCAAACTGTGCCATTTTTCAGACAGCACTTATTAGAAATTAGAGCTTCTAGCTGTCACTTTTCTTTCTGGAAAGTAGTGAAGATGAAGAAAAAGGAAAAGAAATAAGGAAGAAAAAGCAAAGAAAGGAAAGGGAGAGACGGAGGCAGGGAAAGAAGAGGGGAGGAGGAGAGGGAGAAGGGGAGAGGGGAAGGGGGAGAGGAAGGGAAGGAGAGAGAGAGAGAGAGAGAAGATTGAAATTAATGAAGATAAGTTTTTATGATTACAGCTTACATATACTGCAAAACTTAATCTCATAAACATAATCTAGTTTTTAACTTTGTGGTTCAGTTGTACAGAAGGATTTATGTGGATTTAGTTGCATACCATTTATAAAGCTCACTATTTACATGTCAAAAAGAGACATGCAGTTTTAAAAAGTATCATGTGTTCATTCTTTCAAATCTAGATAAATGGCAAAAATACTTGACAATGGCAAATTGAGAATAACAACTAGCCAATTTGTACAACCACCTACTCTAAATTCTCTACACCCTTTTTATAAAATGCATCTATCAGAAATGAAAAACAATAGAAACTAAAGCACATAACTAAGTCATTAGGCATACATGGAGTTTTTATTTGATTCCAAAAATAATAGTAGTTGATTATAGTATGTGTGAAATAGATGCTTTTTAATAAGAATTAAAACCATTAATTTTAATTGAACCTCTATTCATTTTTAATTAGAACTGCTTGCAATGCAATGAGTTAATTAAATAAAACATAAATTAAAGTAAGACCTAGAATCTAAATATCCATGCAGGTTTTCAGATACTAGGAAGAGCTTCATGAGTAATCAGGCTCTACCTGGAATTTTCCATTCCTGAAGGAAGATGGGAGTACCCAGCAAACTATGGTAGACGACATGTAAGTCTTATGTGTAAGATAGTGATGAAACTGGCAACCACAGCGATTGTCTATTACATGAACATGGTATTATAAATGGACTCAGACCACAAGAACAGCCCTACCAATGAGATGTACAAGTAGGACACAGCCTTGCCTCCTAGTACTCTTGCATCAGCAACTGAACATTTCCAAATTCTCAGCTAACACGTACTCTCTATTAATAATGTCTTAAAGTTCCTGAGTCTCAGTTTCCTTAGCTATAAAACTTTATAGGACTGCCTTGAGGATTAAATATTTCATATATATACATATATTTATATACATCTATATAGACACATACATATATGACAAAGTGAAAGAGAAGGGATCCCATAAATGTAGTTATAATAATTAATAGTAATCAAATAATTTTAGTACAGAATTATAGGTGTTATAATAAAAATATGTACAACATACTATAGTGGCATGTAGAGAAAAAAAAAAAAATCTGTTCTGCCTGAAGTGGGGAACAGGCCGCATCTCAGGATAGGCAAAAGATCTGAAAAGAAACCTCTCTAAAGAAGACAAGCGCACGGCCTTCAAACACATGAAGAAATGCTTATTATCTGTAATCATCAGAGAAATGCAAATCAAACCCCCTTTGAGATATCATCCTAACTATGTAGGACGAGTAGCCTACATAACAAAATCCCAAAACTACAGATGTTGGCATGGATGTGGAGAAAAGGGAATACTTCTCCACTGCTGGTGGGAATGCAAACTAATATATTCCTTTTGGAAAGAAGTTTGGAGAACACTCAGGGATCTAAAAATTGACCTACCATTGGATCCTGCAGTTCCTCTATTAGGAGTATATTCAAAAGACCAAAAATCACTTTGCAAAAAAGATATTTGCACTAGATTACTCATTGCAGCTCAATTTATAATAGCAAAGTCATAGAAGAAGCCCAAGTGCCCATGGACCCATGAATGGATTAATAAATTGCTGTATATGTATACCATGGAATACTATGCAGCCTTAAAAAAGATGGAACCTTTACCTCTTTTATGTTTACATGGAGGGACCTGGAATATTTTCTCCTGAGTAAAGTATCTCAAGGATGGAGGAAAAGGTATCCAATGTACTCAGTACTTCTAGGAAAGCAAATTATATTTACTCATACTTTCTCATGAAAGATAGAACACAACTATAGCCCAGGATGAAGGAGAGAAATGGAGTGTGAAGGGAGGGGTGTGGGGAGGTTTGATAGAGGGAAGGTAAAAGGCAGGACCACACCTATGGAGCATATTGCAAGGGTACAAGTCAAATCTGTCAAGTGTAGAACATAAATGTCTTAACACAATAATCAAGTAAATGAGGT
>CAUYON010144557.1:0-19971 GCA_963573935.1 Arctocebus calabarensis
TCAATTGAGTGAGTAGACAACCTACAGAATGGGGAAAAATATTTGCCAACTGTATTCCCAGAAAAGGACTAGTAGAAGGGGGAAGGTTTGGATTGAGGGGGGGTAATTGGTGGGGCCACACCTACAGTGCATCTTAGAAGGGTATAGGCGGAACTTACTAAATGCAGTATACAAATGTCTTCATACAATAACTAAGAAAATGCCATGAAGGCAATGTTAAACAGTTTGATGAAAACATTTCAGATTGCATATGAAACCTGCACATTGTACCCCTTGATTGCACTAATGTACTCAGCTATGATTCAATATTAAAGAGAAAAAGAGAGAGAGAGAGGCTTAGGGAGGCAAGGAGAAAACACACTCAATTGACACCTAACTCCATAGAGGGTCAGATTATCTTAAAAGACAAATTTATCCCTCAAGCAGCCCCAGACATTCAAAGAAAACTTCAGAAATTGGCTATAGTCCCAGACCATAACCTGGAGAATCTTCTTAAAATGGCCGGTCTTGTGTAACCGAGATCTGGAGAGAAAGGAGGAAAAAGAAAGAAAGGAACAGAAAAGAATGACAGCTCTAGTAATGGCACTCTGACAAACAAACAACCTTCAGGGGCAGAGGGAAACCAGAGGAGCGAAAAACAAGTGCTTCCAATGTGGTCAGATTGGCCACTTCAGAGAAGACTGCCCCCAGCAGCGTCACTGGCTGGGCAAGTCCAGAATGCAAGGGTGACCACTGGAGGATGGCCTGTCCCCAGAGGCGAAGGCTTCCTGGGACAGTGACCCCATCCGAGCCCAAACTGGACTGAGAGTGCCCGGGGCAAATTCTCATGGCTCCAGCTTGTGTCATCACCCCTCAACAGCCCCAGGTTTGCCTTATAGTGGAGCTCCAGGAGAAAAAATTTCTTTTGGACACCAGAGCAACCTTTTCTGTACTTCTCTCTAATCCTGGTCTTTTATCTCCCCAAATCCATAACTATACAGGGGGTGTCTGGACAACCGGTTACCAAACTTTTCTCCCAGCCTCTAAGCTGCAATTGAGATGACTTGCTGTTCTCTCATGCCTCCCTAATCATCCCTGAAAGTCCTGCTCTCCGTTTGGGGAGGGACATACTAACTAAAACAGGAACTTTTCCCTCCTGGAGATCTAGTCGTGATCAAAACTCTTCCCTCTAATTCACCTTCCCTGACCCCAACTTGGGAAGACCCCTTTCCTGTTATCTTCTTCTACTGTTGAAGTTGTAGGAGTCGATTCTTGCATTCACGAGTAAAGTCCTGGAACCCTCCATCTTCTATGGAGACAAGCAATGAAAACAGCCGAACACAGACCACATACACTTGTGAGCCAAAAGAAAGTTTGAAGTTATTATTTAGGAAACAGCAAAAAAATCCTAACATGGTTTTCTTTTGGCATCACTGAATAAGTGCTTCTGACCTGACATTGTTCTACCTTTGCCAACACTAATTACATAACTGATTACAATAATCAGATTTATGTTTTCCAGAAATGTCATCAAGCCACACACAATAAAGATGGTTCCAGTCCATGAACCCATGATTCACTCTCCCTCCGGAGAAACCTTAACTGCCCCCTTCTATCATCGCCCGATTCAGCAGGAAGCAGTTAGATCGAGTCTTTGCCCCTTCTCCCTAACAGCAGTTAGAGTTTCTACTCGGAGAGGGAGAATTGATGCAGGACATTTGGCGCTCTAGCCAGCTCAGCGGAGCTGGCGGACTTGCTGTCTCCTCCTTGGTGGTGTCAGTGCTGTGGCAGCCAGCTGAAGAACCAGCGGGCTGGATGACAGGCAAGGAGGGGGACCCCCAACCCCCACCAGAGGCTCCAATAGCCAAAAAGCCTGGACAACTGCTGAGGAGACACCTGTGCCTTAGTGTCTCCTTCACTTTACACTTAGGACTAAATGTGGAACCCCCATTTCCCATGCCTAGGTCAATTTCTTGTGAATTTCCTAGGCCTCATTTCCATGAATAGACTGTATCCATTCATTGATACATTCATTCACCTTGCCCCTGGGGGAAGGGACTGTATTCTTTCGTTTCCTGGCCAAGGAACCCATACACCTATATATACCCTGAGACTAAAGGCCTAAAGGAGGAGACCGGGAAAGACTGGGAGAAAAACGGAGAGAGCTTCTCTCTCCCCACTAGAATTCTCTCCCTCTACCAGGAGCTTTAGTGTTTTCTGTATTCTTTTCTGTAAATAAATTCTGTCTTACCACTGGGGGGTGGAGGGAGGAAATAAAGTAATGAAGAATAATAAAATACATGTATTTAGAAAAAAAAAAGATTTCGAACAAATTGGCAAGGAAAAAAGATCCTACTGAAAATTGGACCAATGACATGAACAGACATTTTTCCAAAGAAGATATACAAATGGCAAATATTTATATATGAAATAATTCTCACTGTCACTAGTCTCAAGGAAATGTAAATTTAAACTACAATGAAACATTATGACCTTACACTCATCATAATGGCCATTATTAAAATGTCTAAGAACAGGGGATGTTGGCACAGACGTGGTGAAAAGGGATTGTTTATACACTATTGATGGGAATGTAAATTAGTACAACCGCTATAAAAAAGAGTATGGAAATTTTTCAAAGAAATAAGTGTAGACCTACTGTTTGATCAAATACTACCACTAGTAGGTATCTACCTAAAGGAAAAGAAGTCATTATATCAAAAAGACACCTGCAATCATATATTTATCGCAGCAGAACTCCCAGGTGCAAAGATCGGGACTCAACTTAATGTGTCCACCAACCAAGGAGTGGATATAGAAAATGTAGAATGTGTACACTATTACTCTGCCATAAAAATAGTGAAATAATGTCTTTTGTGGCAACTCGGACAGCACTGGAGAGCATTATTTTAAGTGAAGTAACGCAGTAATAAAAAAGCAAATATTGCTTGTTCTAACTTATAAGTGGGAGCTTAGCTCCATGTAGACAGGGGCACACAGAACGGTACAATGGATGCGGAGACTCAGACAGGGCAGAGGTTGGGAGGGGAGGTGACGGAAAGAAAACTGTCAATTGACAGGTACACTAAAAATACAGACCTCACCACTGTGCAATTCATCCAAGTAAGCAAAACCACCCCTAAATCTGTTGAAATAGAAAAATTAAATAAAATAATATTTAACCTTGGTGGGGTTGCCTGCCTGACCCAGACCAAGGCATATCCCATGCACAGTGGGGAACCTTTAGAACTCACTTTTCTTTCTCCTCTCCCCATGATTTTACTGTCCATCTCAGGGAAAACAAAGGAATTATCATTGTGGTGTAGGATGAAGCAGCTTTGCTCTTTGTCCTTTCTTAGATAGAAAAGCCAACTTTGGTTTCTGGTTTGAAATGAAATTACTGCATCCTGTTCTCAACTGCCATTGAGAGTCAGATGGATGTTCTTCAAACAGAGTGCTGGAAATGTGCTCCAAGCACAGAGGTCAGGACCTGCCCCATCAAGGTCTTTTCCCTACGAATATCATAAAATTCTAAAATTAAGCCCAAGAATGCCCTACTATGGTTCTCACTGTATTCTGAAAGCAATAATCCATTTAAATTCAGAAAATCTGACATCATGAAAAAGTATTGCTCTCTGGAGATTCTCCTTTACTGTTTGTTCTTTGAGTGAAGATCTTTGGGACTGGGCTGAACTCCAGGTGATGCACATTGGAAAAGAACCACCCCATACCCTGGGGACCGTTCTCCACCCTCGGTCGTGGATTTTTTCCCAGTGGTGCCAGTTGCACGTGATTTTGGTCTGCCACCTTTTGACTACCTCAGGGAGCCTCTGGCTTTTTCCCCCAGGGTGAAGATAAGCAGAGCAATGGAGTGCTGATGAGTGTCTCTTGGGTGTCCTCTATATCAAACCCAGAAATTTCTTAACCTGTATTTATCTGTTGGCCTTGAGATAGACTCTCAGACAGACCTTCTTTATCCTGTCCAAGGGTACACTCAATTTTGCACTTGCACACCTAAGATGCAGGCCTCATCCTTTGACATGTGCACACGCCTCCCCTGTCACCAGCTCTCAGCTCATCTCAGTCTTCAGCCAGCCCTCTTTAGACAGGGATGGAGCTGGACCAGTTGGAAATACTTTCCATGATGCTACTTAGTACCATCTGGGCGAGCTGTGTTCTCAACTGGCAAATAATCCAGTGTGAACAATGGCGTGCACTTTTCAGTCTAAAACCCAGGGTGTGTGTATGCAGAGGGGGGCACCCGATGCTTAACCAGTTCCATGTTCATAAAGCCGTAGCTGCCTTTGTTGCTCCTCACTTGATCTATTTCCGTGTGGTCTGCCATTTACCTGCTGTTTGCTCAGCACCTGGTAAGCAAAGAGCTTTCAAAAAAGGTATAAAAGAAAATCAATAGCTCTGCCCATTTAGACAGCCTCTCACCACTCAGCGACATTCGCACAGTGCTCGGGAGGAAAGCAGGACATTGATGCATCTTAGGGACCTGGAGAAGGCATTTGGTCAATTCATCTAAGCAATCATTGGCATTCAACCAGTTGCTAGCCTGGATTCAAGGGACTAGGATTTATGAATCTGTGGTTTAAAGAAACAACACCATATACCTGTGTTTCTCTCTTAAAGCATGCATCTCTCCAATTCATGAGATGCAGCCCCCTATTCCTCTGGTAGAAGCAAAAAATTATGAAAATCTCAACAATAGTACCATATGCAAGATTATATGGTGATTATACAGTGATTAGATAGCCAGTCATATTCTGATAACAGGGTATTATCATTGTGGAAATGTTAAGGCTTTTCTATACGTTCTCCCATCGAAGTACTAACCAGGCCCGACCCTGCTTAGTTTCCGAGATCAGACGAGATCGGGTGCGTTCAGGGTGGTATGGCCATAGACTTCTATACGTTCTCTAATGTTTCTCTGTGTCCCTTCTTGGTTTGGGTGAACTCATTTCCAATGTTCACCCTGGCAGAGCAAGGGGGAAATGATGCGTCTGACTTCCAAGATTGCATCAGAAAAGGCCATCTTTTTTTTTTTTTTGTAGGAGAATCCAGCCACCTATAAGGAAGTCCCACTACCTGACACTGCTACACCAGAGAGGCTGTGCTTCGGTGCCTGGTGGACCTCCTCATCTGGGCTCCCAGCTGGTAGCCCAGTGATGGGCTATCTCTGGCATCCAGCTGTGCAGAGTCTTCAGCTGACTCCAGTCCCTGTTGCCATCTGACACAACCATGGCAGGCATCCCAAGTGCAAACTGCCACGCCCTTCCCAAATCCTGATCCACAAAACAGTGAGACAAGTAAAATCGTTTTGACTTTACATCCTTGGAATAATTTGTATACAGCAATATAAACCAGAACAATTACCCACTATTTTATAAGCAAAGAAATCAAGCTTCACAAACTGAGTAACTTGCCCAATGTCATGCAACTTCCAAGTTGCCACTTTTATATCAGATGTGTCCCAGTGCAAATCCAATGCCCTTTGCTCTATCCCACATAAAGCTTTGCTAATGAGTCAGTTAATTGCAGGAGAAACCCAACGCTACTGAGAGCGTGTGGCTAAAACATGAAAGGTCGCTATTGTCCTGGCTTCCTTGAGGACACAGCTGCAGTTGAAGAGCTCCATCCCAGGCCTGCACAGTGAATGTGTGAATGAAAAAGAGTAAGCTCAGGATTCTGGGTTCTCTCTAGTTCTCCCAGGGCTGAGACATTTCCAGGTGTTGCTCTCCACCTCTCATGGCCTCTTCCTATTGGCCCCGACCAGCCTCAACTCTGCCATCAATTTCTCTGTCCCAATGTTGGCCATCCCTTGTTTTGGGTCAAAGAGTAATCAGTCATTGGATGCCCGTGGCCCAAGACCTGTTTCCTCTACAGGCGTCTCGTCTGATCTTTGCCACCACACTGGGAGCGAAGTACTGCTAATTGCTTTTTGTGGATGCAGAAATAGGGGCTTAGGAAAGGTAAAGGACTTGCCCAAGTTAACAGATTAGTTTAAACCCAGTTTTACGACTATTGTAGTATGGCGCTCCCTCCTTCCCAGAGCCCTCAAATAGCAAACATTTAAAAGATAAATTACTGGCTGGTGTGCCTTGCCGCCTCGCGTTCTCTCATTCTGCTGAATCTGGTGAGAGATGTTATTCCCATGTCAGGAGGTGCCCGGTCCTCCCAAGGCAAATCTGCATCTTACCTAAAGACTTGCTCTGGAAAAGAAAGGAGTGCACACGCCACTTTCTGACCCCCAGCCTTGACAGCGTGCTGGCAGAAACAATTTCAGGCACAGACGACTTGAATTGGTGAGTGATACTGACAAGCCAGGTACCTTGGAAAAGTTACCTACCCTTCCTGGTCTGTGTTTCATCAGGTGTAAAGTGAGAGGACGGACCGGATGAATTGAACACGGTATGAATGTTTGTGAATAAACAACTCTCTGGATTTGGAGCCTTAGATATATGAAGTGACTTATGATGAAGTCAAGGATGGGGATAATAGCAACAGTAACTGCTTAGTGACTAACGCACCCTGTACTCAGCACAGTTCTCAGCACTTCCATGTGTTCCTGTTACCATTCCCATTTCACAGGTGAGAACACAGTGGCTTGCCCAAGGCACAGGTAGAAAGTGGAATGAGGCATGATTTGAACCGGGCTGTTTGGTGTATTGAGACCTTACACCATGTCTCAATATCAAAAATGATCGTTAATCTTGTAGGACAGACACTAAAGTCACAAGAATTTGGAGGGACAGGGATATTTCCAGCTGTTACGATCACCAGGTTGCGGGCCCCCAAGAAGCTTGGGTTGCATATGTCCCCATACCTGGTGACGGCCCTGTCTCCATAAGCAAACCCATTGGTATCTCCTATTTCCTCCAGAGGGAGGGAAACATACTCCAAGATGTCACAGCATATGAAACACGAGATTCTGTAAAGTCAGTTGCATACATTTGGAGCATAAGTCATGGTGACTCTATTTACTTTTCCTTTGTAATTTGTTAATTTCAAAATAATACAAAAATTTGGAAAAAGCAGTGCCTAGAATCCATGCATACTCTTCACTCAGATTTTCTAAGTATTAGCATTTACCACATTTGCTTTGTCATTCTTTCTACACACACACACACAAAATAATATTTTCCTGAATTTTTTGAGGTAAGTTTCAAAGAGTGCGTCCCCTTGAGTTTAAATACTTAATATGTGTTTCTTAAAAATAATCACCTTCTTTTACATAACCATGGTTCAGTTGTGAAAATTAGGAAATTAGGGTGGAAACAAAACTATCGTCTAATCTATACCTCTTCAAATTTCATCAATTGTCCCATTAATGTTCATTATGGCTCACGTGCGTGCGCACACCCACCCACCCACCCACACACACCCACACACACACACACATAGACACACACAGATCTGGGGTCCAATGTAGGATGACACATGAGCTTTCTAAAACTTCATCTTGAAAGAAGCCAAAGCCCAATGATAAGTTAGGGGTCTCTGTGGGAGAGGGGCTGAGCAGACTGAATGCAGGCCCCACTATCGCACGTACGAACAGAGGCAGGGGTCACTGAGTGTTAGTTGTAGAAACCCTCAACCTTTCAGCTGCTCGGCAATATTGAATGCCATGTAGAACTCTCACTCTCAGGCTTCTAGAGCAGCAGTTCTCAAAATGAGAAGCATCCAAATCCTTTGGAAAGCTCGTTAAAGCACCAATTGCTGGGCCTCACCCTCAGTGTTTGTGATTCAGTAGATCTGGGGTGGGGTCTACCCCAGATCTACCTGTGGGTCCTAGCCCACAGGTTTGATCTTGACCCAGTTACTTTATTTCTCTGAGTCTAAATTAACATTTATCAGTTTGGACACTTCTGCCAACCTCATAGGTTTGTTTTATTTTTTTTTAAACCACAGGAGATGATGGACATAAAAGTACTTTGAGGATTATGAGCCACCATTGCCGTCATTTTTACCTTCTCTTCAAGCATGCAAGCTATCCTGAGCAGTTCACAGTGGGGACATTATTCAGTGCCTCCCGTGATCGGTTTTTCTGGTGGTTGGTCAAGCACTGGGCACCACTGGATTTTTATAAATATGGGAGTTTATCCTCAGAAGGGACTGACTCTTAAACTGAGTTTTCAAACTGATCTCACAATTTGGTTTGAGACTCTTCAATTACACTTTTGGTTTTCATGAACTTACACTTTGTCAGATGGCCTTAGTAGTGTGTTTGCAGTCAGAGACCTGGGTTTAAAAGATTAATTTTGGCTCAGTCCTTTCTCAGTTGTGACCTGGGAAAGTTTTTTAACTTCTGGATGAAATGAAGGTTATACTCAAGAATCTGGCAATGCCCAACGCTGCCGCAGATGGGCTGAAGCGTATTTTCTTACACATTTTTGGAGAAAGTGTAAATCGGCACAGCCCACGTGGAGTGTGTCTTGGAAGAGTCCGTCCAGACTGTTTGAGCCAGGAATTCTACTTTTAGATCTATACATGGCAGCTCTTTGGATGCCTTCCTATTAACCCCCTTCTCAGCTCTCTTCTCCTATTTGTGCTTCTCACTACAGAGACCGAAATAGCCAGACACCTGTCTACCCAGCTTCCCTTGCGACCAGGGAAGGCCTTGTCATCTGTTCTGGCTGAGAGTTATAATAAAGAGGGCATCCGAGAAAGATTTTTTCCTCTCCAGGAATGAAGAGCTCTCTCATTTCCCCAGCCATCCTCCTTCTGCTTCCTGTCTTTGGAGGCTGAAATGGGAAGAAGCATCTTACAACCACAGGGTAAGGTTGAGGGAATCGCAGACGCCAACCTGGAGCCTGGGTTGTTAGCTGCCAGCCCCCCACTGGAACTGCCCACCTCCAGTCTTCCGGTTATGTGGGCTGATTAAGGCCTTTATTATTTAAGTCATCATTAGTTTTGTTCCTGGCAGCAAAAGAACTCTTAACTGATTCAGCATTCCACAGTCTCTCTCACAGAAAGGAAGACCCTGAGCTGCATGGGTAGTCACTGCCCCAGAGGGCTTACTGAGTACATGAAATGTGGCTTGTCTGAATTGAAATTTTCTCAAAGTATAAAGTGTACACTGGAATTTGATGGCCCATACAAGAAAGGAATGTGAAAGATCTTATTATAATTTTATATTGATTATATGGTGAAATAACAATGTTTTACAAGAATGGAGGAGCATGAATCCTAAGTACTCAATCTTGATATGAGGACAATTAATGACTTAGTTCACGGTGGGAGTGGAGGAAGGGGAGAGCAGAGAGAGAGAAGGAGGGAGGGAGTGGGAGTCTCGGTGTGTGACACACATTTTGGGGGCAAGACCCAATTATAGGAGGGACTTTACTTAACAAATGCAATCAGCGTAACCTGCTATCTGTACTCTCAAGGAATCCCCAACAATAAAAAAAAGAAAAAGAGAAGTTACAATGTTTGGAGATAGTATGTAACATGAAACATATTATTATGAAAATTAGGTTTACTCATTTCTTCTACTTTTAAAAAATGTGGCTATTAAAGATTATATACACAGATGTGGGTCACCTTACATTTCTATTGGATAGCAAGCTCTGCTATCCAAAGACAGATACCAAACTACTGCTGGTGCCAAACACCTCTAGGGTTTGGAAGTAAAAGAAAGGCTTGACATAGAAGGCATTTTTATTTTCCTCTATATGCTTCTTGAAGTTTCTACACCAACCATATGTTCGTAGATTACTTCTGTGATTTTCAGGAATAGGACACATTAAAAAAAATGAGTTAATATGTGCAAACATGCTTTGTCCATTTTAAAAATATGCACATGTTATTTGTAAGGGTAGAGCTTTAAAACTTGATAGACATGTATTTTGGAACATTAATTATGCATTATAAGTGTAAGAAGTACTTTCAGTCTCTAAAACCTTATCTCACTTTTTTCTGAATAATTTGGTGGCATGCTTATATGATCAACAACAAAAATAAAAGGTGACTTGTAAAGAAAGTAAGATGCTTTGGAGTTAGCTTATATATCACCAGCAAAATTTGTTTGTTTGGTTTTTTTTTTTGCAGTTTTTGATTGGGGCCAAGTTTGAACCCACCACCTCCGGTATATGGGGGCGGCACCCTACTCCTTTGAGCCCCAAGTGTTGCCCCAATATAACATGACAACTTGTAAAACAGTGTAGACACCTGGCTCCTGCCTTTTTGTGATGCACTGGTAGGGTTAACTTTCTCCAACCCCCTCAAGTCTTTAACTTTTGGGTCCAACATCGATTTATTCCTTTTTCAGGCTTGCCAAATACAAAGATAAATTACGAGGCCTAAGTGATTAAGGAAGAGTAATGGTTTGTTTTTAGTCAACACTGTGTTTAGTACTTTAATTATTATTATTTTTAATTAAAAAGCCAGAACACCATTCCCGACCTGCTAATGGAGCGAGAGAAGAAAATAGCAACAAGAGTTCTGGAAACCAGAGAAGCGTAATTCATCAGGCCAGACTGTGGGGGGAGAGCCTGGGGATGGAAGCCTTAGCTGCGCTGCGTGCTGGGTTCTGGCAAAGTTTAGATACTAATTGACATTTAGCTGTGTGCTTTGAGTGTTATTTCACGATTGTCCACAACCCAAAGAGAAATCCAAGAGATTTTGCTTCAATGCCATCATTTTATTCACAGCTCAGCCACAAGTTGGGCTGTGTGTGTTAGTTTTTCCTTTGGACCTCATTTTCCAGGCCAGTAAAATAGAGCATTAGCCTGGGAGATAATCTCAAAAATCTTTTTCTGCTTTGAACTTGCCTCCTCCTGGTTTCCTCTTCCGTTCCCTTCAGCAGCACCCTCTCTCACCAAATGTTCACTTGATCGGTGAAACACGGAGTTTGTCTGACATTTCAAGCTGCAGTTAGTTATGAACGTCCCTAATACACACATAATGCACATTATAATTGTGCTTATATATTGTAATTATATTGGAGTACACATAATTTTATATATTATATAATTATACGTGATTTTATAATGATATATAATTATTAATATATACACTGGATAATATTTTTGTATTACATATTATATAATTATACACTCCATATTAAAATATATCCACATGGAAATCATGTACATAAACTGCCTGAGGCCAAAAACTTTTCTAGCAAGGTCAGAGGACACAAACAAGGTAATTAGATCTCCAAATTTGTAATAAAACCTAATTTTAAAAATGCTTTATAACTACTATTTGGAAATTTGACCTTGGTGAATGCATATTGAGTCTCCTTTTACCCCTTTTGTTTGTTCATTTTTCTGCCATCTCTAAATTGGAACTCTTTTAAGGATGAAGCAAGACGTCTTCACCAACATTCCCTCTGTGACCAACTGGCATTTCTGTGCGATTGTTCCAGGTGCAGAGTGAGGCTCAGGACCAACAAGCACAGCCTATTAGCAAATCTCTTCTCAACATAGGCATCGCGTGCATGTATAAAAGCATGATGTGCTTGGGTTTACTGAGGCAGCAGTAAATAAATTTGGAAGCACTGAATTGCATTAGAAAAACATGACTGAGCATTTAAAGCTTTTTCTCAGTGAAAGAAATGGTATGTTTGCCAACAATCTCTTTCTCATGCATTAATATGGAAAAAGTGATTTACCAAAAAATGGTAATAGAAACCAGCAAATACCTTAATTTGTATTATTATCCCAGCCAATATGAAATTCGGGGAAGCAGAAATGACACTGGCAGAGACGCAGCGGTAGCAGCTGCTCCCACCGCCATGGAGCGTGGTCTACTTGAGGGAATGCCACGTTGCCATGGCAGCGAGCTGTGTCTTCGTGCTGCTGTGCCCCAGGGAAGGGACCGGGAAGGGTGGAGAGCATCCTCCTTCCTAGGGTATTTGACAGGGTGGGGGTGGGAGCACATGACCCAGCATTTTGTTCAATCTTTGGAGGATACAGAATGTATTCCAGGTGGTCCCTGCCTTCAAGGGACTTACAGTTAGGCTGGACGCCCCTTAGGTGGTATAAGGGCTTCCTACATCCAGAGAAAGCACAGCTGCAGTGGTCAAGTCTCACTTTTTTTTTTTTTCAAAAAAGGTGAGATTTGAATTAAATTTTGAGAAATAAATGAAATTAAATGGGCTACCCTGATCCCACTGTAACTGCAAACTTTAGTTAGCCTGTTTACATTGTGTTACTCCAGAATTACAGCTGGGTCTCCAGTTCACCCAGTCCCACTTTCTGGAGAGATGAGGAAAGAGAAGGGTAGGCAAGGGACAGGTGCTGAGAGGAATAGGACCACAATGGAATAGGGTGGGAAGGAGCCAGAGGGAGGGTGTACAGGAGCTGGGGGCTAACGATCCCACGTCCCAGGGGTTGATGCAGCGGGTCTCTCCTAGATGAAGGGCTTCTGACCGGACCCCTCCCTCCATAACTCCAATTCCTCTCTGAGTCGATGTCTTGGCTGGGTACAAATCTCTGGTCCTTGAAACTCAGAAAAAGAACTTTCCCCCATAGGCAGCAAATCTTCCATTCTACTATTTGAGATAGTACTAAAAATACTATCATTTTTTTAAGACAAGGTTAAGAACTTGACGAGTCTTGATAAGAAATGATCTTGCTATCATAAACTATATTCCATCTCTGACTACTTATTTTGTAAAATAAACTTTTAATTTTGGAGTCATTTTGGAATTTATAGAAAAGTTCAAAGTACAGAGAGGTTCCCTGTAGCCCTTACCCAGTCTCTCCCGTGGTTAACATCTAATGTGAGTATGGTACCTTTCTTGCAACTAATTACCCAATGGTGAACACATTATTACTAACTGAAGCCCATATGTTATTCAGATTGTCTTAAATTTTACCTAATAGCCTTTTTCCCGTCCCATTATGCTATCCAGGATTCTACATTACTTTTATCAATCATGTTTCCTTTGGTTCTTCTTGGCTGTGAGAATTTTCATACTTTTCTTGCTTTTGGTGACCTTGACAGTTTGAAGAGTACTGGTTCTGACTGTTTTTCAAAGGATTTTAAAGCTACATGCTGACCGGGGATTTGATTGCCATTTGGCCATTTGCTTTTCTAAATGCTTATCATTTACGTGACCTCTAATCTTGAAGCAGATTGCCCTGTTGGCCTTGACTTGCCATTGCTGCACCCATGCCCTCACTGTGGCCTCATTGTGGGAGGAGGGTACTTCCCTAGCTCCCGACTTCGGACTTGATCACGTTGAGCTTTGTTGGGAATGGCATGTGGGCAAAAGTGACAGAAGACCACCACTCTTGTGATTCCACTTGATCTCTTTTGCTTCTGTCATTGCCATGAGAAGAACATTCTTGGGGTAGCCCCGTGGAAGCACAATAACATGCCCAGGCTAGCCCACAGGTATCATACAAGCAAGCCCAGGTTAGCCCACTGGTGTCCTAAGAAGGATGAAAGTCACGTGCAGCAAAGCCACCCTTTGCCTTGCCTAGATCCATTCATGCCAGCCAACCCCCAGAAGAATGGATAATAATCAATGATTATTGCTTTTGGCCTCTGAGCCTTGGAGACGCTTGTTATGCCGCACTAGTTAACTGAAATATGCCCTGACATTGAATGGACTAAAGACTGTATAAAAACTTAAAAACATTTTTTAGTCTTAAAAAAATGAGTTTCCGGGAACATCCAATTAAGGACTGTATGCCTCATTGGGTTATTTGAATGTCTGTCATGAAAGCTGATGTTTCTCATCGAATATACGAGCTGCTGCCTCACCTCTGAGGTAACAGGATAATGTCTTTAGCTATTGACAAGCTAAACAAGCTGGAACAATTTGTGAAAACTCTAAATTGGGCTGCTTAAGAATGTGTTCATTCACGTATTTATTCATCAATAGCTATTTATTTGGTGTCTCCTATGTGCTGGTCTTGCTGCTTGGTGCTGAGCGCAGGAGTGAGCAGAAGTGGTCACAGCTTGGGCCCCCAGGGAGCTGACTTCTTGGGAGGCATGTGAGTGAAAATGCAACTACAAGGAGAAAGAGTCTCCCAAAGGAAAGCTGCTGTGTGAATATTTATGGGGGACCTGACCTGGATGGTCTCAGGAAATCTTCCTTGTGGAAGGCTGAACTGAATTCTGAATCCTCAGGGTGGGGGCGGGAGGGATGACTGGGCAGGGCAGCGGGGGAATTCCGTAGGAAGAGACCTGCCTGCCTCAGTGCTGGGGGACATCGCAGCTGTGGGGCACTGTGCAGAGCCTTCTGGGGCTAGACTTCAGGAAGAGGTTGGACCTGAGGGTCGGGAAGGGGCCGGCCTCCAACTGCCCAGGATTCAACTACACTGAATATCTGGGATGTCCCCATTTCCTGCTGCAGGTGCTAAAATAGAGGAAGAGACTCTTCTCTTTGTACCCTGACTGTGTACTTTATAAGCATGTCAGGCCTGCAGCTCCTTCTCAGACTGTAACTGTTTGGGGAGGACCAGAGAAGCATGTGCTGGTTAGAGATTTTTCCATGGGAGCTGCTAATCACCCCCTAATTCTCCCAACATTCATGTGTTGAAACTTAATCCCCATTGTGATGATTTTAAAAGGTATGGCCTTTTGGGAAGTGCTTAAGTCATGAAGGCTCTGCCCTTACAAACAAACTAATGCCCTTATTAAAGAGGCTTCCAAAGGAGTTTGTCTCCTTGCCCTTCCACACAGCATCCCTCTCTTCTGGAGGACGCAACAAAAAGGCCCCATCTTAGAAGGAGAAACTGGGTCCCTCATCTGACATCAGACCTGCTGATGTCTTTATCTTGGTCTTCCCAGCCTTTGGAACTGTCAGGAATAAATTTATCTTCTTTGTAAATTATCCATTCTATGGTATTTTGTTAGCACAAATGGACTGAGATGCTGGTCATATTGGGTTATAGCCTGCCCATATCAACTCATTTAACCTTAATTACCTCTTTAAAGGTTTATCTTCAAGTACAGTCTTATTTTGAGGTAAGAGGGGGTTAATACCTCTACATATAAATTTTAGAAGGACACGATTCATCTCATAACACCAGTTCAACAGCTGACTTACCAAGACTGACAACTTACTCATTACAATTCCCTTTAAGACCCTTATCTCCATGTGTCATAGATTTTGCTGGCTCCAACAATTACCCCACCTTGCAAGATATGGCTCTGATGAAGGCCCTAAAACCATTTTTTGTGATGGCAGTGTTCCCTCTTACTGCAGTTAAGTCTAAAAAACATAATTTTGCTTGATCAACAAGCTTCTCTGGTGGTCTTTGGGGAGTGGATGGATCAAATAAAATTACAGATGAAGGCTCTATCATAGTATCTGGCATTTAGAGGTGATTAGCCAAGGTTAGTTTTCTTCCCTGGTTCAATCTCATCATAAGAGAAAGGATTTTCAAACCTTAAAAAACAATTTTTATTTTTCGTCCTTTGTCATGCCCAATTGACAAAATAATCTTACTTTGAAAATCTTCTCTCTGTTTTGTTTAAATAAATCTATGATATAGTCAGCAGTTTCTAAATTATTTTCAACTCTTTCTCATAGTCCTTGGAAAGTTGGGATCAATTAGGGGTTAGTCAAAGGTCTTGTCATGTGTGATACAATGCCATTGAACATGACAGTTGGTGAAAATTTTGCAGACTCTAGTAGTTGAGTGTGAATTATGGAATCAACTACTGTTATGTAAATTACAAGAAAATGGAAGATAATTTCTCTCTCTCTGTAGGATAAGAGCATGGTGCTGTTTATATTTAAAATAGTACGTACCACGACCTGATTTCATTTGAGTTACTTCTTTATATGTCTGTCTTCCTCCAAGGCACAAAGCTGCTAGGAGGAAAGGGTTATTAGCTTTGCACTTCCTGTGTAATCCAAGATGTATGTGTATGCATTCCACACACAGTAAGACTTCAGCACAGACGGATTAAGTAGAACTGAATTTTGTCTTCAGCAGGGAGGAAGGGAGGGGAGTACTGGAGAATTAGAAAGGAGGACACTTGGCCTTTCATGGTTGAGCTGCTTCACCGCACTTCCTTTCAATCAATCCTTCCTACAATCCTATGCAGCAGAATTGCTATTCCTGTATAACAGATAAGGAAACTGGAGTTTGGGAATCATAACTCAGCTAAGGTCACAGTCTTGGGAAGTGACAGGAACAGAATGAAACCCAGATCTAACTAATATTTCTTCCTAAAAGAAACAGTATAAGTAAAACCCCCCACAAAACTTTGCTTTCCTATTGAGTGACTTGAGTAGATTATGTTGAAAACTAATTATTTATTTAAGGCAGCTGAGGTTCATAGCAACAACAATAACATAAACCAAATGGAAATGGTGAACAGGGTTGTTTCGTACCATAACATTTTGCTTGTTGTAATAATGTTTTACTTTTAATGTGTTTACCTGGGAGTTACTCATAGCCTTTATAAATTTAAGCTATTCCTGACTTTCTGGTTAGCTCTCTAAGGACAGCGCAGGTGGAAGGATTAGCCTCACCCATATTTCTCTTGTCATTCTGTACAAGCTGAAAGCTCCTCCTGGAAACCACAGTCTCTCTCTGCCTGAGGCCTTCCTCTAACTCATTAGTTGTGTGCCTAAGGAATCGACATCCTGGGGAACCCATTCTTCCTGAGTGCCTTTGAGCACCCAATGGCACAAACACCCTGACCTTTCCTCACTGGTGGGAGGACTCTATCTAAGTCGTGTCCTGCACAGTTTCCCCAGGCCTGCAGCAGGCCTGAGCCCCAGCTGCTTGTGGTGGTAACCGGCCTGAAAACACACCTTCATTGTCTTTAATTCCTTTCCTGTAGAGAGCGGGCTGAGAGATGGCAGAGCCCTCACAGCCTGGGGAACATTCAGAGAATGAACCCCCAACTGCTTCTCTTCTGTTCCCGAAACAGCCATTTTCCTTTCTTCATGCTCCCTCTGCCAGAAGTCATGTAGCCCTTTCTCTCTATAGTTAACTACGCAGAGATCCTTGAGATTTCTCTCTTCTTTCTCCTTGCCCTATACTCACATAGCTTTTCCTTTGTTCTGGCAACTATGCTGAGATCCTTCTGATCTTACCCTTCTTACTTCTTATCATATGTTAATGAAGTTGAGCAGAAACTATTAATAAGATGGTTTATCTTTGTTAAAGTTATTTACCTTTTCATATTGTACTGTAAGACCAAAACTATGTCTTTTATTCATGCTATTTCCCCATTTTGTCTATGTTACTTCCCTCTGGACAACCCTGCAAAGATACTATAAAATAAAGCTGATTATGTGCTTTGGGGCTGGCTATATCCATCAACTCAGTCAGTCCTCCCGGTCACATCCTTTGTTTCTGTGTCTTCTCTTGTGCTGTTGGTGCACAAGAATTGGTGCTCCCCACCAATTCCACTCTGGTTTTCTCCCCTTCGCTGTGCTGGTTTGTGACACTTTTCTGTTCTCCTCTTCCCATTCACCATTGGTCCTTCCTGGGAACTTGACCTGGGTTCAAAACCCTTTTAGACCAGTAGCCTGGCCAGGGAGTGGGGACATAGAATTCAGCTCTTCTCTGTTGCAGTTGACAATAACTACAGTGATGAAAAGAAAACACGGACTTCAGGAGAAAGTGGTCTTCCGATAGAGAGAAGGAGTCTCCCTGAGGTAGGGGGAGGAATCTAGGTTTCCGAATACATCTTCTGCATTCTATATGATTTCTGGGAACAACACCTGTGAGACCTAAATGTCTTCCAGGCATATACATTTTACAAAACTCCCTGGAAGAGTGATTCATATGCACATTAAAGTTTAAGAAGCACTATCTTATGAATCTAAAAATAACGTGAAGAAAATATGACATCTTGAGCTTAAGTTGGTTTTCCCTAATTATGTCTTCTGGTTTACCTGTGTACCTGAGTGAGCTCTGTCTTTTCTTTCTTAAAATAATTTTAATACTCTTTAATCCTGACAGATTTCTTTTCTTTTTGGCCCAGTATAAATAGTTTTATCTATCCTAAACATTAAGTCAAACTGCTAATGCAATGATCCCAGATGCTTTCTAATACCTGAGAGAGGATATCCGAGAGGAGTGAGGTCTGGGAGAACAGGTCTTCTCAAGGAGACCACAAGGATACACTTGCAGGGTCCTCTCCATGGTGACTCAGCCCTTAGGAGTTTGTAAACTTAACTTCCTGGAACTTGGAAATTTCCAAGTTCTGTGAAATCCTGCAGTTCTGTAGGGGCTGGAATAGCGTCTCCTGCTTCACTTAAACTGGCCAATGAGAAGGGTACCTGTGGGGTGGAACTTTTTTGACTGCCGATATAAAGGGAAAGATCAAGCCAGACGGGGAACGTGGCCATTTGGAATTCTTCTATGCCATAAGCTCCCAGCTGGTGAATAAAGCCCTTCCTCTTATAAACATGGTATTTGGGTGCTCTTTCTCTCTGTTGGGCCTTGTCTTCCTGCAACATTTTTGGTTCCCTGACCAGGAAGTGAGCTCACCCTTGGATAGAACATTCACCTGGTGGTTACCGCCAATCCTCTGGACACCCACGTGGGCGTCCCTGATCGGCCTGGGCACCATGAATCACTGAGTGCTCCAGGGAGGCAATTTGGCCTCCCTGTGTGGATGCCTTGGCTGGGCTGAGAAAGGACCCCGTTGGCTGGTCTTCAAGGAGTCAAACACCGGGAGGAACTGGCATGGAGGAACAGGTACCTACACAGGGAGACATCTAAGACAAGGTATGATTAATCTGGGGAGCCCACTACCGTTTTAGTGGAAGAAGGAGCCTGATCAACTCTTTGGGCATTACATTGCCAACAGATCTGTTGAGAGGTGTGTGAGAGTGTGTGGATGTGGTGTGACTGAGAGAACTCTGAGGGTGGAGTTGAACTTCCCTTCACAGGACCTAGGGGAGTGTTGGTTTGCCTCTTATGGCTATGTGGCAGCTCGAGTGGGAAATCAAGGCTGCCCAGGTTAAGAAATGGGTTGGAATTGTGTGTATGTGAGTGCTTGGAGAATGACTGAGATGGGTAACAATAGGTGGGGTTTGCCCCCCCCCCATTCATGTGTGAGTGTGCCCTTCTTCCCTGCTCCAACTTTGCCGCCTGGCTATTCTGAGAGAAACTGGAAGTTCTAGGTTTTCCACTTTCTGTCTTTTGTGGTGGCTATGTGGCCATGCGGGTCTTGGGGGAAAACCTTTTAATTATCAGTTTGGCTGAGTGAATGGGTGACTTCATGGTAAACTGGGATCCTGTTTTGTGGGAAGTAAGTTTCTGAGCATAAGAGAAATTAGAAAGGAGAATGGCATTGTGTAAAGAAAGAATCTTGTGTGATAAATTTTGTCTTGAAACATAATAGTTGTGTTAAGACAGTGGCAAAAGTTAAAAAAAGTTTAGAATGTTTGTAGATTATCTGTGCAGGCCATAAAGGGAATTTGTGAAAGAATTTACATGTGATCCAGTTGACTATGTATTTCCTTTAAAATCTTTCAGCATGTAATCTTATTTGAGCCAATGTTTAAGGTCTTTGATATTTGACAAACCTTCCAAAATCAAAATTCTAAATTTGGGGCTTGGCACCCATAGTGCAGTGGTATCAGTGTTGGCCACATGCACCAAAGCTGGTGGGTTCAAACTCAGCCCAGCCAACAGAAAAAAAACAAAAAGGCACAACTCTAAATCTGGTCTTCTTGAAATATTATGACCCATGAAAGTCATAGGAAAGCAAATTAAACTTATTCGACTTATTAAAAATGTATAGGAAACATTGTCAAATATGAAATGGTGATTAATTTTGTATGGGTTATGAATATGTATATATATATATATACATATATATATGTTCTAATTTTATAAAGCATTGGTCCATCCTAATGTATAAGACATTGGTCTATCCTAACATATATTGTTGGTAGTAATTTTAATTCATCTAAAAAGAAAGTGTTTTTTTGATATAACTGGCTGAGTCCAAAGTTTAACCAAAAAAAGAAAAAGAAATATTAAGAGAGGCTGACAAATTCTCTTGAAATCAAATTCCTGATGTCTTTGGAAATTGAATACCTTT
>CAUYON010144559.1:0-13128 GCA_963573935.1 Arctocebus calabarensis
CCGGTGCCCTCCTCCTTTGAGCCACAGGCACCACCCAGAAGATTTTTTTTTTTTTTTGAGACAGAGCCTCAAGCTGTCACCCTGGATAGGGTGCCATGGCATCACAGCTCATAGCAACCTCCAATTCCTGGGCTCAAGCGAGTCTCTTGCCTCTGCCTCCCAAGTAACTGGGACTACAGGCGCCCGGCCATTTTTTGGTTGCAGCCGTCATTGTTGTTTGGCGGGTCCTGGGGCTGGATTCGAACCCGCCAGCTCAGGTGTACGTGGCTGGCGCCTTAGCCCGTTGAGCCACAGGCGCCAAGCCAGAAGATATTTTTTAAAAGACCCAAATTAAACGTCGAGAGATGAAAAATGTAATATATGAAATAAAAAATAACATTGAGTGGTGATAATATAGACTAGATACTTCAGGAGAAAAAAATTGTAACTTGACAATATAGCAGCAGAAACTGTCCAAAGTGAGTTACAGAAAAGAGGCCAAGAAAGATGACAAGACCATCAATGAACTGTGGGACAGTATTAAGTAGTCTAAGCACATAATTGGAATCCCAGAGGAAAGGTGAAGGTCTAGGTAGTATCAGAAAAAGTGTTTAAAGAAATAATAGTAGACAGCTCAGTGCCTGTATCTCAAGCGGCTAGGGCGCCAGCCACATAGAGGGTTCGAATTCAGCCTCGGCCTGCCAAACAACAGTGACAACTACAACCAAAAAATGGCCAAGTGTTGTGGCAGGTGCCTGTAGTCCCAGCTACTTGGGAGGCCGAGGCAGGAGAATCACTTAAGCCCAGGAGTTTGAGGTTGCTGTGAGCTGTGAGCTGTGACACCACTGCACTTTACCCAGGATTATGGCTTGAGACTCTGTCTCAAAAGAAAATAAAGAAAGAAATAATAGTAGACAATTTTTCCAAATTTACACTAACCCAACAAATTCATGAAATTTATCCTACCTTAAGTTTGCTAAAATGTATAATAATCAAGTAGATGAAAACAGAAATTACTTTGAGAAATTCCTATACAAAGGAATGAAGAACAATGGAAATGCTTTTATTTCTTAATATTTCTAAAAGACAGTTGACTAAAGTAGAGCTAAAATAACATAACTGTGGGATTTATAACATAGAAATAAAATATATGACAATCATGGCACAAAGGTGGAGACAAAATAGAAGTATATACTGTAATAAGATTCTTACACTCTGGATGAAGTAGTTTAATGTTATATGAAGCTAGACTTTAATAATTTAAAGACGTAAATTCGAGAACAACCACTAAAAAACAAAAAGATAAGATATATTTAATAAGTCAACAAAATGGAATTTATAAAATTCAAAGAGGCAGGAAAAGAAGAAAAAGATGCAACGGACAGATGGAACAAATTGAAAAAAAGAGCAAGATGATGTGGCTCAGTGGGTAGGGTGCTGGCCCCATATACCGAGGGTGGTGGGTTCAAAAATGGCGCCGGCCAAAAACCTGCAACAAAAAGATAGCCGAGCGTGTGGCGGGCGCCTCTAGTCCCAGCTACTCGGGAGACTGAAGCAAGAGAATCGCTAAAGCCCAAAAGCTGGAGGTTGCTGTGAGCTGTGTGATTCCATAGCACTCTACCAAGGATGATAAAGTGATACTCTGTCTCTACAAAAAAAAAAAAAAAACAAGATGGTAGATTTAAACCTAGCCATGTCAATATTAAGTGTCAATGATCAGACCATCACTGTCCAGTATTATATAAGCCACAAATTTTAAATTATCTAGTAGTCATATTAAAAAAGTATAAGGTGAAATTAGTTTTAATATTTTTATAAAATACAGTATATCCCAAATATGTCAATTCAGCATGAAATCCATACTGAAATATTAGTGAGATATTTTACCTTCTCTTTGAAATGTGGTATGTAGTTTATACTTACAGCGCATCTCAATTTGGATTAGTTATAATTCAAATGCTCAATAGTCACATTTGGCCAGTGGCTACCATAGTAGATAGTATAGCTTAAGTATCCAGTTAAAAGGTAAAGATTGTCAGGTTGGGTAACAAAAAAATATTTTAATTGTAAAGATGCAGATAAGTTTCCAAAAGTAAAAGGATGGAAAAAACATACCAGGTGAACACTGATCAAAGAAAATGAAGTGATACTATTACACAAAGTAGATTTTTTTTTTTTTTTTGAGCCAGAGTTTCACTCTGTTGCCCTCGGTAGAGTGCTGTGACATCACAGCTGACAGCAGCCTCAAACTCATAGGCTTAAGTGATTCTCTTGCCTCAACCTCCCAAGTAACTGGGACTACAGGCGCCCACCACAATGCCCGGCTATTTTTGCTGTTGTTGTTGTAATTGTCATTGTTTTGGCAGGCCCAGGCTGGGTTCGAACTTGCCAGCCCAGGTGTATGTGGCCAGTGCCCTAGCCACTGAACTATAGGCATTGAGCCCAAAGTAGACATTGGAATACTTTGGAATATTAAGTAGAATATTACCAGTGATAGAGATATTTAATGATGATAAAGGGGTCAGTTCAAGAAGGTTTAACAAAGGAAATATGTACACACCTAATAACAGAGCTTCAAAAATGTGTGAAGCATAAACTGATATAACTAAAGGAGAAATAGACAAATCTATAATTATGTTGGAAATTTCAGTGTCCCTCAATAATTGATAGAATAACTAGAAATTAATAAGAAAATGGAAGACTGGGCAGCGCCTGAGGCTGAAAGGAGTAGGGCGCCAGCACCATATGCCGGAGGTGGCGGGTTCAAACTCAGCCCCAGCCAAAAAAAGAAAATGGAAGACTGGAACAAGTAGACGGGTCTTGTGCACCCAAATGTTTGTATGCCGGAAAAACTGTCTCCTTTATATGCTCTGTCCCACGGGTAGAAGAGAGATAGCAGCCCTTATTTCCTTTCTTTTATTTTCCTTCTAGGACCCTGTTCTCCCTTTTATTCCTTACTACTAATTTATGTAAATGAATTGGAAAAATAGCAAGCAGACATGTCTTTTTTCTGGTTCTAGTCTTCAAGCCTATGTTAATTATTCCCAGTTGTTTCCAACTAGAAAAGCACTAAACTGTTGTAATACTTTATTTCTAACTTCATTGGCTAGTGAAAGACCATGTGGAAAAACTCACTGCAAATATGGGGGACAAGAAGATGATAAAGGAGGAGTTAGATAGAATCTACATAGCAGAATGGAATTACGCTGAAGCCACTGTTACCCAGGCAGACTTAATTACCCATTTCATAAGCCTCATCTTTGAAAGGAGAGAGATGTCTTTCTATTTAGCGTCATGATAGCCTGATGTATAGAGAAAGTATTCTTTTTTTTTTTTTTGAGACAGAGCCTCAAGCTGTCACCCTGGGTAGAGTGCTATAGCATCACAGCTCACAGCAACCTCCAATTCCTGGGCTCAAGCAAGTCTTTTGCCTCCGCCTCCCAAGTAGCTGGGACTGCAAGTGCCCGCCACAACGCCCGGTCATTTTTTGGTTGCAGCCGTCATCGTTGTTTGGCAGGCCCGGGCTGGATTCGAACCTGCCAACTCAGGTGTATGTGGCTGGCGCCTTAGCCCACTGAGCCACAGGCGCCGAGCCAGAGAAAGTATTCTTGATTAGTAATGGGAAAGTAAGAAGTAAGACTTTACAGGGAAGTATAGGGTCATCTGATTTTTATGGCAGAATCAGGATCTGGGACCAGAGGACATACTTTTTTTGTATAGCATTCTAACTTTCAAATGCAAATCTTGGATGGAAATGGGGCATTGGTAGTGCTTATAGCTTGATAATTATTTCCAAGGAGTAGTTAAATCTAAGTTAAGTTTCGTAAAGGAGAAGAATAGCCTCCAAAACAGTAAGTTCAACTATACAGATCCAGCACTGGGAATAGATTTTCCTTAGGGGACAAAAACTGATTGTATAAGAACAGAAAAAGTTAGGCAAAATGAAACACATAAGTGAAGGGAATGTGATCTGCCATGTGCTGTACACTATTATATGTAGAATGAAATGATCAGAATTTACGTTTTAAAGCCTCTAACATGACTCATTGTCTTCCACATTGTTATGGTTTACCTTTTTGAAGTGTTTCTAAATGGAACTAGTCTTTTTTTTTTTTTTGAGACAGTGTCACTATGTCACCCTTGTAGAGTGCTGTAATGTCACAGCTCACAGCAACCTCAAACTCTTGGGCTTAAGCATTTCACTTGTCTCAGCCCCAAGTAGCTGTGTCTACAGGCACCCGACACAACTCATGGCTGTTTTTTTTGGTTGTAGTTGTCACTGTCATTTGGCAGGCCCGGGCTAGGTTCCAACCTTCCAGTTCTGGTGTATGTGGCTGGTGCCCTAGGCACTGAGCTACAGGCCTTCAGCCAATGGAACTAGTCTTGATAAACCAAGGATTTATGTGGGGTCATACAGAGAGTAGTAATTATTTTCCATGAATGATTCCATAAAAATAGATGTTGCTTGCTTATCTTTCTCTAGAACTTTAGCAGTAATCTGAATAACTTGTTACTTGAATTTGTATGTGAAAAAAATCCAATGTGCACAGTGAGGGAAGCCTGCCTTCTTGGTTCCTATGATATTATTAGGTCAGATATTGTAAGTGAATGAGCTTCAAAACCATAATATTCAGTGCTGCTGTTTGATTAGTTTTTGAGGCTTTGTGGCTGACAAGGGTAGATTTAATTTAAAAATCAGAATGGGAAGGCCAAGGTGAAAATCTAGAGAGGTAAAATTGGAAAAATGGCTTTTGTCCCTCTAAAGGTTATCTTGGTCTTGCTCAGGAGACTTTTAGGACTTTTAGAACATTTTTCCTTAAGGGTTGAAAATGGAGACTTTGACTGTTAGTGAAATGTTTTATTTCTAGGTGCATGACAAAACAATAGGTTAGGGCAGGTCATGGTGGCTCACGCCTGTAATCCTAGTCTTTGTGGGGCCGAGGCATGTGGATTGCCTAAGCTCAGAGGTTCAGACTGGCTTGGGCCAGAGTAAGACCTCATCTCTAAAAATAGCCAGGCATTGTGTTGGGCGCCTATACTTCTAGCTACTTGGGAGGCTGAGGCAAGAGAATCACTTGAGTCCAAGAGTTTGAAATTGCCATGAGCTATGATGCCACAGCACTCTACCAAAGGTGACAAAGTGAAACTCTGTCTCCAAAAAGAAAACAATAATTTGGCTGGTTTACTGAATAAGAAGAAAGATATAAATAGCAGTGGTCATTTATGTCATTGTGGTAACATACAGGAGAAGGATTAATCCTTATTTGAAAACATTGTAGGCTTTTCTTTTAAAGAGAAGCTTTTTTCAGCTTCAGCCTGGCAGCTCTTCAAATAAAATCACAAAGGACTAGGACACTATAAACAATTCTCCCATCCCTAAACAGGACTGCATAGACAAGCAGACGCTCATGGCCAAGGCTGTGAAGATAGCAGGAAGGGCAGAGGCAAGCGTGGGTCCCAGAAGGGGTGACAAGCGGACCACATTGGCAGTATTCCTCAAGTGGAACTATATTGGTAAAGCAAACAGTAGCCACAGGGCTGATTTACTTTTAGCCCCTGTTTCAACAGGAATTTAGGATCTGCTAGAGCTAAGAGAGTCTTGTGTGCAGCAAAGGCTCTTGCCAAGGGATGTTGCAGGGGCAGGGGGCCTTGTCCTCACAAAATGCAAGCAAGAGCCGTGACCGTCATTGCCTCTCTTTCATCTCGAGCACTGTGATCCCTTCTCTCATTTCTTTTTCCTTCATCTTCAGCCCGCCTCTGTGAGTTGACATGTAGGATTCTTTTTGTTCTCTAACTCCTAGCATTTCGGGAGATGTGATTATATCTTAGCTGAACTATGGCAGTTTCCTTCATTTGGATGGAGTAATAGCTGAAAGACTGAGGGAGAGACTTGTATCCAAATGCTGCCTCAGATGTCAGATTATACATTCTCAGAGAGTGGGAGGGAACATGGCCACCAAACTCACTACTGGGAATCAGGGGAAATGAAAAAGAACCCAGACCAGTCCTTAGAACTAAATAACTAGTTGACCTTGGAGGAGGCCATCTCCCTGTCAGTGGAGAAACCTGGGTTGGAGGCAGCATGAGAGAGGGATTCTCAAAGGAAACAGAGACTGTGGTATCTGATCTTTGTGGTTCTCAGTTCCTGTTTAGCCGTGTTGGTCTTTAGCTTTCTAGTGCACTCTTTCAAGATAGGAAAAAAAACAAACCAACTCAGGCTAAACATTCTTTTGTTTCTGGAAATCTTTCCTCCTGAATAATAGTCGTGTATAGCGTGACACTCATTTGTGTCATCGTTTTTGTTTTTTTTTACTTTAGGCTAATGATTCCAGAGGTAATACCTCTCTGATAGGTCCCTACAGGAGTTTTCTCCCTGGTCGCTTTCATCTGTCCCTTTAGTCCTTACTGCCTATTATGCTGTATACACTGTTTGCCCCTGGGGAAGGTTTGCAGGGGCAAACAGAGTATATAGCATAACACTGTCAGAGGACTGGCAGGTCCTCTGACTATTCTTTTTTACCTTAGACTAAAGGGCTTAACCTTATAACACAGCTACCATTATGGGATGGGTAGAAAGCCAGAGGAATTAATCATCCCCTTCTTGTTAAATAACATAGTTCACAGCTAAAAGTCCATGCATACCAGGCAGTTCCTACTACACTGGTGAGGGGCTGCCTTCACAAGCGTAGAGGCATCCTTCAGTACCATTATGTTCAGGTGCAGAATGAGACTGAAAACCTGGATTTGAGAAATACATTATTCTAATTGTCTTGTCATCATTATTTAAAACAACTGAACTCCAGTTCCAGTTGTCTGTTGAGCATTATACCAGGTAGAGGATTAGCTGCAACCTGTGTCTTCTGGGCCTGCTGCTCAGTCACAGGAGCTGCAGGCGGAACAGTGTCTTTTTTCAGTCCTAGGCACCTCCTTCCCCAGAGCTCTGCCTCACGGTGAGTGCAGTTTCCAGCCGCTGCCTAGGCGTCTTCATCTGTGGGCCCTTTCTCTGCTCTAGCCCATGCTCTGCTGTGTTCTTGGCAGTGCTCCCTGATGCCTATCCAGTATGCAGTTGCCTGCTCTTGGGCAGTAGCTCATTGCTCTGGCATCCTGATGTGTAAATATTTGTCAAAGAATGGGGGCATTTTCCCATTGCTCAAAAAGCATCCTGAAAAATGTGCCTGTTTTCTTAGTCATATTTCCAAGCTGTGGATCAGTTAGCCCATTCATTCCTTGCTGTTGACAGACACTGGCCTGGCCTCAGTTGGTCACATAAAGTAAGTATGCAGTAACTTCCGGCACAATAACTTTCAAGTTTTAGTACCAGAGAGTTCTGGACCTAATGGAACCATAGACAGTATAGTCACTATTAGAGAAGACATTGTTTTATTAACAGAAATAATCACACATCTCTTCTCCCAGGCATTTTAATTTCTTCATTCATACTTGATATTGAAGACTTAAAGGAAATCAACAAAGATGAGAAAGCTAACCATAGAGATTGTGAGAGAGAACTTTACTTTTCATGTTTGTCACGTTAGTTTTAGGTTTCATATAAGGTAGATGTTTATACATTCATGACTGCCTCTATAAAGATGACATTGCTGGACTATTGTCAGTTTATAGGTATTTTTCCTGTATTGTTTGTCCTGTCACTTAGTTCTACTTGAGACCAAAATACTTGGCCTGTCCAAGATGGCGTATTAGGCTGAACAGGCAGTGTTTAACTATGGAGTTTTCTATCCTTGTGCAAAACCAGGTACCCTCATACTGGGTTTAAAGTCTTGCCCTTACCTTGGTTAACAACTAGGTTCTAACGGAGCATAGGGTTTATTTAAATTGCTCACACACCTCCAATAGATTAAAGTAACCAATGTTTCCTTTAAACCACTGGCATGCCTTCCTTTCCTTTTCTGTAAGCCTCACCTTCTAACTCCCGCGTTCTCCTCATTCTTCAGTCTTTTGACCTGTCAGTCTTCTAGGTCTATCCAGTATCTGCCCATTTTCATCCCCAACCCAATAATATATGTACACTGGCTTTTTCTCTTCTCATTGCTTACAACCACTGTAACCCTCTCCCTTCTAGTCAAAATTTGATATAGGGACATGAAGCTGTTGAGTGTTGAAATCTTAATTGAAATGACTAACTTCCATTGATTGGAAACAATGACATAATGCTATTCACACATCAACTGCTTTTTCCTTATATAACTTTGAAAGGCCTGTGTGCCACTTATGATGTATATGATTTCTTCCCACAGATCATCAATTTCTACATGAATATGCTGATGGAACGAAGTAAGGAGAAGGGATTGCCAAGTGTGCATGCATTTAACACCTTTTTCTTCACTAAGTTAAAAACGGCTGGTTATCAGGCAGTGAAACGTTGGACAAAGAAAGTGGATGTGTTTTCTGTGGACATTCTTTTGGTGCCCATTCACCTGGGAGTGCACTGGTGTTTAGCTGTGAGTACTGCTTTTATTTTTGGCAAATTTTAAAAGAATTCAATGTATTGTATAACACACAGAGGGTGAGTGATGAATAGTAGTTCTACATCTTCACTTGATTATTGAGAAAGAGTAGTGTTTGAGTGAGAGGTTGGCTGAAGGTCATATAGATCAATGAACTTCCTATCTAGGATAGGAGATACTTAGGTTTTGAAGAAAGCAGTGGAATTTCCTTCTCTGAAAATATTTAAAAGGGTTATAGGGTGTCTAAGCAGCCTCAAGGCAAGGCATGGGGAGAAAAAGTGACTGCATAATGGTGCTGCCGACTTAGATTCTGTGACTCTTATTTTGTCTAATCATGACCTGCCTTGCATACTTGGTAATTTAATATTTTTTATGACGGAGGCATGGATGTTTCAGTTTAAGCCGGGTGCAGTGGCTTATGCCTATAATCCCAGCACTGGGAAGCTGAAGTGGATGAATTGCCTCAGCTCACAGGTTCGAGACCAGCCTGTACCAGAGCAAGACCTTATCTCTAAAAACAGGCAGGCCAACGTTGTGGTGGGTGCCTATAGTCCCAACTACTCAGGAGGCTAAGGCAAGAAAATCTTTTTTGCTGTTATTTTTTTGTTTTCTTTTTCTTAACAGCTGATGGCGCTGCAAGAGAATCTCTTGATCCCAAGAGTTTGAGGTTGCTATGAGCTGTGACGACACCACGGCATTCTACCAAGCATGACAAAATGAGACTCTGTCTCCAAAAAAAAAATAAAAATAAAAAGGAAACAGAAAATGTTTAAAAGTTATTTCACGATCTGTTTTGAATTTCATTTGAAAAGCATAAAGCCAAAAGGAAATTCTCAAAAGAAACAAAACCCAGAATCTTTTCAACATTTCTCTGAAACTATATGGAAATAATCTCGAGATACTCAGTTTACAATCTATGAACAGGATGTTGTTTCTTCACTGTTGCCTACCTTGCAGAGAGAGAACCTGTACCCTAGAAAAAGGTTTCAGGGCAACTAATTGATCAGCCCCATCATAGTTTTGTGTAAATAACCCCTCATTCCTCTTTCCTCTACAGATTAAGCATGGTGAATACAAAGTATCAATCAAACAGGACAATTTTGCAGGAAGTCTGGAAAAGGTTTCTGGGGCCAGGAGAGAGAAGAGCTGAGAAACCAATTTTCTTCACGTTATAAACAAAGATTTTTTTTCTTATTCCCAGGTCGTGGACTTCAGAAAGAAGAACATTATCTATTATGATTCTATGGGTGGGATAAACAATGAAGCCTGCAAGATCCTTTTGTAAGTATGGAATTGAGTTGAGGACAGAGAATTTGGTGTCAGGTATATGCTGTGTTTTTCCAACAGTTGAAATTACTTGTTTGATACCTTCAATGGAGTGATTAATAAAGAAAATCTTCATATTAAGTAGGAGTGGATATTTTGCATCTAAGTATGAAAATAGTATGATATCAAAATATGGCCTAAAGAAGGCATTTATGTCCTAGTGCACTAAAATATAGAATGGCTATGTAGATAGAGACAAGAAGCTACTTAAAAATCATTTAATCCAACCTCCTGACTTTTCAGATGAAGAAACCAAGGCCCACAGAGATGACTTGGATTTGCCCAGGTCCTGCTTTTTATACGCAGCTAGGAACCAGAGTGCAAATCTCTTTATATCCTACCTGTTTCTCTTTCCAAAACACCTTTTCCTCACTATACTACTCTTACAGCCGGGGTGAGGTAGCTTTGGAATGGTGAACAGTTTGCACGTAAAAAGAGTGCTCTACAGGAGGTGTGCATTCAGTGAACTGTTGATTTGGATTGAATTTTCACACAAGAAAATCAAGCCTAACAATAGTAAATAAATACCTGGATGTTGCTAGAGAAACAGTTTTCATTCATTAGATTGAGTTCTAAAGGACCATATAAATTAAGGAAATGAATTAAAAATTGTTACTCAGAAGGAATGGTACGTAAAAGGAGCTTTGGTATTAGGGGCAGGGGTCATGTTCTTCTTGACTTGACAGAGCAGGCCTTAATTGCAGCTGGGAGAGGCAAGCACTTCCTGGAGGAAGTGTAGCAGTCCTGGATTCCCTGCCTGGGTTAGATACTGGTTTACTCAGAAGAGCAGATGAAACTCTTCCTTAGGATTGTCAGCCCCATTCTTAGATGGGCAGCTGTCCTCTGTTCCCCACCACTCTGTTCATTCTCTCCCAATACCTTTAGGCAATACCTAAAGCAGGAAAGCATTGACAAGAAAAGGAAAGAATTTGACATCAATGGCTGGCAGCTCTTCAGCAAGAAAAGCCAGGTATGTTTCATCTTCATGAGATGGAAATCCCAAGAGTAGGGTGTTTGGGGAAGAAAGGATTTTACTGCTTATTTTCTTGGGAACTTACTCTTAGTATCTAGCCTGACTGCAGTTTGGTTGTTCAATTCCTCATGGTCAACAGATTAAGCCATTTGTGAGAAAACAGTAATGTGTTTCTTTTGCCAAACTAGGTTTTCTGAATGCCCAGACATTTTGCTAAGCTTTTTACTCCTGTGGGAAACATTCACTGATTATTCGGTCCCTGGGGGAGGGACTGCTTTGTACACCCTAAGGGGCCATGGAAGTCTAAGAGATTCTCCTGTGGGATCAATATGAAGTCCACAGACCTGATACTGAAATGCTAGTTTTTTTTTATTTGAGTCTCTATTGTCCTGAAGTGGACCAGGATCATCTGTTCAAAATTCATGGAAACCTGTAAAAATGTATATCCTTTGGGTTCTTATTTTTAATCTATAAAGGAAAGAATCTTAGAAAGATGTTTCCTTTTGTTGGTATTGTTCATCTTTCAGGAAATACCACAACAGATGAATGGAAGTGACTGTGGGATGTTTGCCTGTAAATATGCTGACTGTATAACCAAAGACAGACCAATCAACTTCACACAGGTGAGCGGAGCTTACAGGAGGGAGCTCTAGGGCCATCTTGTTTCCAGACTGCCCTATAGATGTTTTTCTCTCCATTTACTTTTCTTGGGGGACTCTGCCCTGACCTTTAGCATTCACCAGCCTGTGACTCATAATACTGGTAGTTACTGCCTGAGCCACATCAGAAAGGAAAGAAAGACCGTGGTAGGCCCTGTTCTAGGTTGCATTACATCACATATTGTAGCAAAGGAATCCTCATGAAGAGCAGAGGCTTCTCTTCCCATGTCCCCCACCTATTATAGATCCTGAAAGAAAACAGAGAACTGGAATCAGAGCAAATTTTCTTTAGTTTTCTTGCATTTATTTCCCAGTCAGGTTTTGGAAGAGGTCACACCTTGATTTCCTAGTGTAGTTGTTATGCTTCCATCTCACTTGATGGAGATGGTCATTCTACTCTTAGTGTATGATTGGACTGTCCATGAGATCCTTCAGAGACTGAATAAGACTAATGGCTTATTCTGACAATGTTTCCATTTAATTCTATTTGTTTTTCTTATAAGAGACAGGATCTCACTCTGTGGCCAGTGTAGTATGCAGTGGTGTGATTGTATCTCTAGTAACTCCTGAGCTCAAGTGATCTTCCTATCTCAGCCTTGTGAGTAGGTAGGACTATAGGCACATGCTGTCCTGGCCAGCTAATTTTTAAATATTTTTGCAGAGATGGCATCTTGCTATATTGTCCAGGCTGGTCTTAAACTCCTCGGGTGATCCTCCCACCTCAGCCTCCCATAGTGCTGGGATTATAGGCTGCCAGCTGTTGAAAACGCCTGCTCCCAATCCTCTGTTCTTATAAAATCCTTGATCCTTGACCTTCCTTTTGTATATAAGCCTGCAACTGGCCTTCATTTGACTCTTTACTTCTGTTTGAATCAGTGGCTTTACCAGATTTTTTCCACCATAGCATTTTGTCTAGACTAGACTGAGCTGACTCTTTAAGTTTCCTTAACTCTTTACCTAAAAAGTGAGTTTTTAGTTTTAGGCCTTAGTTTCATATCCTCTGAAAAGTTCAACTGAGAGGACTTTTTAGACACCATTCTCAAAATTCTTGGAGATGTTTGGGCATAGCCTGAGGACTCCTGGGGATGTCCAGCATGCCTTCTAAGACTACAGCAATGGAACAGCAATAGAAATAGCAGTGGTGGGCTCGGCGCCTGTGGCTCAGTGGGCTAAGGCGCCAGCCACGTACACCTGAGCTGGCGGGTTCGAATCCAGCCCGGGCCCGCCAAACAGCAATGATGGCTGCAACCAAAAAATGTCCGGGCGTTGTGGCGAGCACCTGTAGTTCCAGCTACTTGGGAGGCGGAGGCAGGAGACTCGCTTGAGCCCAGGAATTGGAGGTTGCTGTGAGCTGTAATGCCACGACACTCTACCCAGGGCAACAGCTTGAGGCTCTGTCTCAAAAAAAAAAAAAAGAAATAGCAGTGGAAGAATCAAAGGAAAGAAAAATACTACATATAATCAAGAATGAATAATTTGAAAGACCAGAAATATGACTGAGACTATGTTAGTTGAAAACCTTGAGAAGTAAAGGAGGATGGGGAAAGAAGTACATAAATGAAAATTAAGGGTGTCTCTGTCCCTGCAGCAACACATGCCATACTTCCGGAAGCGGATGGTCTGGGAGATCCTCCACCGAAAACTCTTATGAAGACTGTCTCAGCAAATACTGACCTTGTTGGGGACCAGCTCTTTGTTGTCTACAGCCAGAGACCTTGGAAACAGC